>JAGKTI010036423.1:0-11074 GCA_018397915.1 Birgus latro
TGATTTTGTAAATGTGGTAGGTGGGAGCCCTCACCATCCACTCACTCGATGTAGTGCTGCTCTCAGGTGGCTGCCCTTTCCTCTCTTCCTGCCTTTCTTTCCTTTCTTCCTCTTATGTCATTCTTTCCTTCATTCTTTCCTCTTCCTGTCTACAAGCAACTCTACACTGAGTGACAAGCCAAATGCTGGGAGGTAACCACATAATTAAACAATGGCACCTGGTGGTTTAGTGGTGCCCCAACTGGACTGAGCCTGTGTCGGTTCATATCCAAAGGGTGGTTGGGGTTTATTGTTCATGTAATGGCACTCAGGGATGGGTAAAGCTGGTCACTCTCATCTTAATGTCAGGACCAACTTGCCTAGCCCAGTGCTCCTACACTCCTCATTGAGCAACAAAGGTTTAGCTGTTGGATGGATGGATGGATGGATGGATGGATGGATGGATGGATGGATGGATGTATTCTCTACAACACAAACCAGACCAAACTTGTTATTGATTATCTCGGTACGAAGTTGGTGGTTGCCTGTGAACCACATCATACTTTCCTACGGAATGGAGGTTTCAGGGATCCACTGGACTCCCTTAACATAAATGATGAACATGCACTGACACAATATTGCCTCCTCAGGAGTGAATTCCTTCATATAACAGAACTTGAGTCTTATATTTGGAGTGTCACATAACACTCCATGCCATTCCTGCCCCCACAACAATTTTTGACAACCAGGAGTTTCTACACTTGTGGAAATTTTCAGAGTGTTGTTGGAGATACCTGTGGTATTCATCAGTCAAGTGTATCCAGAGTAATATCACATATGACAAATGCTTTATACAGAAAAGGACTCAGAAAAATTAAGATGCCCAGTGGTTTGTTGAGGAGGACAGAGACTAGAGGGTTTCCACAGAATAAACAATTTTCCTGAAATGCTTGGGTGCCCTTGGGGAGGGAGGGAAAGAATACTTACCCAGTATCTCTGCTTGTAATAGGTGACTACAAGAGGCCTCTTTTTCTCCAGTCTTTCTCTCCTTACTGTCCTCTTCTGTCATCTGTCCTATCCCTTTTCTTGATATTTGCATATTTCTTCTGGCCTTTATTTTCCCTCTACTCCTACATGACCAAGCAGCCATATAATGGCTTGGTGATAAATCTTCAATGCCTGGAGCTGTGGACTGAACCCTCATACCAATTAACGCCCCAGATCAGAAAGAACATGTATTTGTGAATCACAAAGGGTTCCATTCACTGAATGTGCAGGTTGTTTGTGACAACAACAAAATGATAATGAGCTGCAATGACAGATATCCTGGCAGCACTCACACTGCCTATATCTGGGCTAAATCTAACCTCCACCAGAAATCTGAACCAAGGTGTCTATGGTGACAGTTTTCTGTTTGGTAACTGTGGCAGCTGATTACTTTGTGTGAAGTAAGACAATGGTTCTGTAAAACATGGAAAAAATATTGGTAAGTTCCCATTCATATTGCTAAGTTTTGTTTGTTTAATCCTAAACCCTCTCATTTTACTAATGTTTTAAAGGATGTGCAGATGTAAAGCTCTTCATCGCTAATACTGGAATGTCTCTTTTTTGTGCCGACACTACAGTAATTACCAGTACTTCACTAACTTATCCCTGACTGCTGTGTAAATACTCACACTCACCCCCCAGCTGATTCATGAAGCTCTGTGATTGCCCCAATGTTTCTGTGTTCTGGGGTCTGATTAGTCAGCAGGGTTTCAGCTGACACAGAAGATTTCTCCCAAAATATTCCCCCCAGTTAACGCTAAGGCCGATGCATTAAACTTAGGGTAGCCTTAAGACAAAGCAAGGGGTCATCGTGCATGGGCCTTAGAGACAGCCACAGGGCCACCTTTAATATTTCATATAAAGTCAACCTTAAGGTTACCTTCTAACGGAGTTTTGTGCATACCGGTCCTGTATCTAAAACACGTCTTTTACAGGGTTGGGCGGATAAGCAATTTTGCTAATTACCAATTAACTTGTAGTCAATAATCATGCGATACCAATTTATCGGCTGATTATTAAGAAATACAGTAATCCCTCCACTATTCGACGTAATAGAGTCAAAGGCATGTCCGGGCACTGGTTTTGTCCGAATATTGATCCTGAAGCTCCAGCACCGGTCATTCACGTCCCTAACCTAACCTAACCTAAATCAGAAAACTACCTTCCTACCTCCCTACTGGACATGTATAGCACTTATTTAGGTCTCTTTTCACATAAATAATGCACACAAAGCATGAATTAATTGAATTTTAACCAAAAAATGATGATTTAGAGGTGAGTAAGGAATAGGTGGTCAGAACTTGCCAGCATAGTATAAGTAAGTATCGGACTTGGAAATCATCTTTTCTCACATTTTATGCACTAAATTATTGGATACAAAGCATCAAATACAGAAAATGATGTAAATTGTTACCAAAAAAATGGTTAGGTTAGGTTAGGTTAGGTTAGGTTATGACCAGACATGAAATTCACTAGCATTCACCTTTTTCATAGCTGGTGCACTTAAAAACCATGCATGAAAAAATTAAATTAAAAGCAGGAAATTATGATTAACATTTATGGTAATTTTTTAACCCATTTACAGCATGCTGAAAACAGGTTAGACATGAAAATCTTTATGGTAATCATCGTTCACACAAATCAATGGCATTCACCTTTTTCAAAGCCGGTGCACTTAAAAACCATGCATGAAAAAATTAAATTGAAAGCAGGAAATTATGATTAAGAATATATGGAGTGGATGGGAAGTTGTTGGAGGCAGTGAAGAGTATGTATGAGGGTGCTAAGGCTGCAGTGCGTGTGGATGGCAAACTGAATCTTTCCATTTGAAGGCTGGATTGAAACAAGGATGTGTCATGTCTCCATGGTTGTTCAGTCTGTATATGGATGGGGTTATAAAAGAGATACAAGGTCGGGCAGTGGATGTTGGAGCGGCCCTAGTGAGAGAGGGCGGTGTTTGGAAACTCCCTGTACTGTTGTTTGCAGATGATACTGTGTTGTTGAGCGAAGACGAAGCGGAGCTGCAAGGCTTGGTAGATGAGTTTGGGAGAGTGTGTAAGAAACGGAATCTAAAGGTGAATGTAGGGAAGAGTAAAGTGATGGTCTTCGAGAGAAGAGAAGTCAGTGAATGTACAGTGAGATTGGATGGGAAGGATATGGAGAATGTGAGTGCATTTAAGTACTTGGGCAGTGTGATGAGTAAGGATGGAAGTCTGGAGGGTGAAGTGCTCAAAAGGGTGCAGCAGGGAAGGAAGGTTGCTGGTTCGTTAAATGCAGTGATAAGAAACAGGGAGGTGAGCATGGAAGTGAAAAAGTTGTTACATGACAGTATTGTGATACCAACTCTGACATATGGAAGTGAAGCTTGGACCCTGTTGGAAGGACAGAAGTCAAGAGTGAGATCAGTGGAAATGAGTTATTTGAGAGGAGCATGTGGAGTCACATGGAGAGAGAGACTAACAAATGAGGAAGTGAAGGAGCGTTGTGGTGTGGTTGAGCACCTGATGGGAAGCGTTAGGAGAAGCACGTTAAGGTGGTTTGGGCATGTGGAGAGGATGGAGAGTGAAAGACTGGCGAGGAGAGTGTATGTGATTGAGGTGGAGGGGCGAGAAGGAGGGGGAGGTCGAGGATGAGATGGAGGGATGGAGTGGAGAGGTATATGAGAGAGGGGGGTGTGAGTTGGGAGCATGGTAGTGAAATGGCAGGGGACAGAGTGACATGGAGGCGATTTGTTTGTGGCCACCCCCTGTGGGATTGAGGCGTCTGGCAATAGATAGATAGATAGAAATTATGATTAACATTTAGGGTAATTTTTAACCCATTTACAGCATGATGAAAACAGGTTAGACATGAAAATCTTTATGGTAATCATCTTGCACACAAATCAAAGGCATTCACCTTTTTCAAAGCTGGTGCACTTAAAAACCATACATGAAAAAATTAAATTGAAAGCAGGAAATTATGATTAACATTTAGAGTAATTTTTTTACACATTTACAGCATGATGAAAACAGGTTAGACATGAAAATTATTATGGAAATCACCTTTCACACAATGTATGCATGAGATTAATGATATTCAAAGAACAAAACAAGGAATTTTGATGAAGTTAGGGTACTTACGAGAAAGATGCTGCCGTCCTTATGTATAACCCACTCGATCATCTCAGACTCTGACAGGAAGACCTTGCAACTCTCACACCTTTGCACTTCTGCTGCACTTTACAATCACCAGCACTTTCCACAACGTTTTCTTTTGCATAACGGATCACATCACTTCACTGCACTGTACATAACAGTAAATTCCCGTGTGGTCTAGTGACGAGTCCTGGAGAATTTAGTCACTGTCAGAGTCCGAGATGAGCTGACGGAGGCGACGTAGGGGCCTCTTGGTGGGACGTGGTGATACGCTATCCACTGCAGAGGACTCCGAAGATAGACGCAAACTAACATCCAGTGGTGACTCCGCCGTGCCTGATGTGTTGGGCTGTGGCTCGGAGCTAGAAGGCCTGTCTTGGTGAGATGATGGTGTGGAGCAAGGGCTGACGACGGCAGGATTGACTGGCCTGAAAAAACTGTCAATGGTGGATTGACGCAAGCGACGACGATTCTGACGATTAATGATGCACTGCATGAAAGCTCGCACTTCACCCACAAATCCCAAGGGCCCCATCTCCCTGTCGCAGTCCGGGTGTTCTAAGTAGTCAAGGACGAACTCCACATATTCCCGGAGAGTGCTCAGCTTGGGGATGGTTGGGGTAGTGGCAAGCCATGAGGAGTACGCATCATCCTCGCTGTCCTCGTCGGAATCTTCCTGCTGGGTACTCGGACCGGCAACAGTAGATGCGATCTCGGTATCAGACATGATCTGATACCCAGGATCGCCCTCGTCGTCATCCAACCACTCATGCACTTCGTCGACATCCACGACCTACAATAATGGGCTTGAGCCAGTGCATGCCATTAGCATTTGCACAGCACAAAGCAGACACCCGTTGCTTGGAGAGCTTTAGACCAGGCACACGCTTCTCCGTCTCCTCAGCGAGAGTGTTTGTGGGTACTGAACGATAAAATAGGCCAATTTCATCAGCGCTGTAGACTTGACCGAGAGTGAGGCCCTCCCTGTCAATCAAGCCATTCACCTTCTGCCGAAACTGTTCTATTCCTTTGTCGTTAGCGTCCAGAGCTTCGCCATGGGTCTTACGGTTGGTAAGTCCGTATCGTAACTTGAACGCGAAGAGCCAACCTTCAGATGCCTTGAAGTCTGGAGTGTCGTGTAGCCTTGCAAACTTCTCAGCAGCAGCTTTCAGCTCCGTTCCACGTACCAACACACCAGCAGCACATTGTTGTCGATACCAAATGAGCGTGGACCGGTCGATGTCTGGATACTTAGGAGTAAACATCACCTTCCTCTCCATGTTTCGTCTGGTCTTCGAAGCGAAATCAGCCGTGTACTGCTGTAGTTTGTCTCGGGACTTCTTGATATCAAACAAAGTGGAGCGAGGGAGGTTGAATTCACGTAGGATCCGTGATGTCGGCCACCCGGCGTCCACCTCCTCCAATATCTCCCTCTTCTTCTCCAGAGTCAGAACCACTTTCTTCCTCTTCTCAGGTGGCGGGGCCATCATCACACACATGATCAAGAAGGTGAATAGTAGCATCAAGCCCTGCAGGAGGTAGGGTATCACCACAAAACCAATCACTTCGGCCGCCATTGTCAGAGCGTGTTTACGAGCCAGCAGCGGAGCAGGAAATGAGACCGACAGACAGTCGCCACGCGCGAAAACACGGCCTATCGGCGCACGCGGGAAATTCAAACTGACGCGGTACAAAAAAGTCGGATTTTTTTCGGATTTTTTCTAATTTGGGGGCATTTTGGGTGGCGGACAGCCCATGATGTCCGAATAGCGATGCGTCCAAATACTGGGCGTCCGAATAGTAGAGAGATTACTGTACTCGTATTATATGTGACTAATCTTCATGAAATTATTGGTAGCACAAAGTTAAAGACATCACCCTAATGTTATTTTAGACTTTGTTTACTGCCCAACTGCCATCTCCTGTATGGAAGGCAAATAGTTTTAGTCATTTGCCACTCTTCTATAGTCAGTTTTGCTTTGTTGCAACATCTCATTCTGTGCATCCTGGTTGTAATTTGTTAGAACTTGCCATTTTTCTTGTTCTTCTAGTGATCCTAGATGCTACTAGAAATGGTAGTGTACAAAAAATGTATCAATCCCTCAAGCCCTCTACTAACTTCTTAGTCTGGGAGCTTAATATACTGTGTTTGTTTTAAATACCACTCTTGATTTTTACCTCCTATAAAAAAGGTTTTGACTGTATTTTTTTATTGCACAAAAATAAATGACTCTGCCTGAACATACATATCCAAGAAAACATGACACACCAACAACATATATGACACACCAATTCACCAACACTGCATCTACTATTTCTCTACCACATATGCATCAGTAAAAGTTATGAAATGAAGAGTTTTCTTTCACACTTTTTTGTTAATATTTGTGAAGAACTATAACAAGATGAAAAACTTGGTTCTTTTATTTTCATTATCTATCTGTTCTGTAATATGGGAAATGGTAAAAATAAGCAGAAGGAGCACATAAAACTAATATACATAATGTACAGTAACTAATATAAATCTGTATAGGAACTTGCTTGATATAAATGCTTTGGAGAGGGTATCAGACTCACGGTAACATCACCATACTCGCATACTGACATTAATACGTTATGCAGGTTAGTATAAGACAGAATTGGCTTCTTCAACTAACTGGCCCCGATTAACTGGTCAAAAGGCCGATTACTGATTAATCGGCAAAGTGGACGATCAGGCCGATTACCGACTACCTACCAATTAATCGTCCCAACCCTAATCTTTTATTTGAGGAACATGGATTTGCTTCTGAATCACAACTAAGTAAGAGTATTAGAAGATGGCTGTTTATAGTCTGAACAATCCCCTTAACCCATCACGTCTGGGTGACATGTATATGTGATGCCCCGAGGACGTCCGGGTGACACGTATACATGATCCAGTGTTTCATGGTATTGTTTGAATATTACACGAGTTATTTTCACCACAAGCAGCCACTGGCAACCCTCCTGCACGTCACGCTCCAGTTACCTGTGTACTTCCATCGTGGATAGACCCGGGCAAAATGTTTCCTCTGTGTCCGGATCCTTGGCTGAGCGCCCGCAGGCACCGACTTCAACACCAATGAAGTCCAAAGGCCAGGAAAGAAAAGTCCTTAGTGATAGTGCAACAGGGAAAGAATTTGAGGTGACATTATCGCCAACTGTGAGTGAAGAAAGTGATTCTTCCACTCAGGAAAGCGACTGCCATAATAAGTGTCGATATTTATGCATCGTGTGAGGAGGGTGGAGGACATGAGTCCTCCACTGTGCATCCATCATTTCCCCCTCTACGTTCATCTGCTATTTCCGATGATGGGAATGATTCAGAGGGTACTGATGATCATGGAGAGAGGGATATTGGCATGGATGAGATGGAAGAGGAGGTAGGGAGTGGAGAAAGGGAGGAGGTGGAGGGAGGAGGAAACGCGGTGCGTCGAGTCTCATGCCACCCCTCTGTCTATTTACGTGAATAATGGAAGTAGAAAGTTTGTTGCATGATGAAATCATTCCCCCCCCATCTTAAATGTCACGACCAACTTGCCTAGTCCCGGGCTCCTATGTTTCTCATGGGGCAATGTAGAATTGGATGATGGATGGATGGATGAAAGTTTTCATGTATGTTTGTTATGATAAAAAGTACAAATCACAGGAAAAAAATTGTTATAGTGGAAAATATAGTGGAGTGGAGAAAGGGAAGAGGGAGGAAGGAGGAAAAGTGATGCCTCGCACCACCACTCTGTCTATTTATGTGAATAATGGAAGCATAAAGTTTGTTTCATAATGAAATCAGTGTCTTATTTTTTATTGAAAGTATTCATGTGTCTATATTTATTATGATGAAAAAGTCTAAATTACATGAAAAATATTTTGTTAAAGTGGAAAATACAGTATTTACGATTATGGACAGTATGTGAATAACTATTCTGTTCACAAAGTTTTTTTTTAGGTTTTATGTAGTAGTAGTAGTACTAGTAGTAGTGGTAGCAGTAGTAGTAGTAGTAGTAGTGGTGGTAGTATTTGTAGTAGTAGTGATGGTAGTAGTAGTTGTAACAGTGGTGGAAGTAGTAGTAGTAGTAGTAGTAGTAGTAGTAGTAGTAGTAGTAGTAGTTGTAGTAGTGGTAGTTGTAGTACTGGTAGCTGTTGTAGTAGTAGTAGTAGTAATAGCAGTAGTAATTGTAGTAGTTGTAATACCAAGACTTCTAGTCGCACAGTGGTGCCAGAATCAAGCAACAATGCATGCCAAACATACATCTCCATGTGTGTTTACCTAGCTGTATTTACCTAGTTGTGATATACTTTACAGGAAATGAGCTGTGCTCGTGGGGTCCTATCTCTGTTTCTCAGTGAGTCAAATTTCGCAATGAATTCGTTTAAGTTTTTAGATTGGACGATCTCTTTGTCCAGGCTATTCCACAGGTCTATGCATCTATATGGAAAACTATATTTCCTGATATCCTTCAAGCAACTTGGTTTTTTCACTTTCATTCTGTGTCCTCTTATTGCTCTTCCATCCCACACAAGCAGATCTTTCCTGTCAACTTTATCTACTCCCATCATGGCCCTGAACACTGCAATCATGTTGCCCCTCTCTCTCCTTTATGCTAAGGAAGGCAGATCCAGCTTTTCCAGCCTCTCTCTGTACGGCAGATCTGCCAGGCTAGGGACCGTCTTGGTTGCTGTTCTTTGTATTCTCTCGATCTTGTTTATACAGTAATCTCCCTACTATCCAGACGCCCAATAACTGGACACCCCACTGTCCGGACATCGTTGGCTGGGATGTTCACCCCCCCCTCCAAAAAAAAAAAAATCCCATTTTTTTTCTACACGTCAGTTTGATTTTCCCGCACGTGCCGACCAGCTGTGTTATCACGCCGCCCGCCTACCCTGGCTCTTCCCCAGTTCCTGCTCACCCGCCGGATCGTGCATACGCTCTCGCCATGGCCGCTCACATGCTCACTTTTGTGGTGGTGCCCTACCTCCTGCAGGGTTTGCTGCTCCTCTTCAGCCTCTTCATCGTGTGTGTGACTTGCCACTAGACCACACGGGAATTTACAGTTATGTGCAGTTGAAAAAGAAACAATGTGCAGTGTAAAGATATTAGAACAGAGTGAAAACAACTTGGTGAAAAGTGCTAATGAACACTGGTGAGATTGAAGTGCAGCACAAGTAAGAAAAGAGTTGTCAGTGTTGTTACGGTAATTCAGAGTGCCAAGGATTTAGTGAATTGCAATGGTGGACTCCTGCAGGTGCACCTTCATACTGTCAGAGTCAGGGAGGAGGGAGAGGGTTATTCGTCAGGACGGCCACAGCCTTGTTGTAAGTACCCTAACTACTGTACTGCAAAAATCCTTGTTTTGTTCTTCCCAATTCATTAATTTCATGTATAGGCTATGAGAAAGGTGATTTTCATAATGATTTTCATGTCTGTAACCTTTTTACAGCATGCTGTAAAGTGGTAAAAATTTGCCATAAATCTAAATCATCATTTTCTGTTATCAATTTATTTTTTTCAGGCATTGTGACCAATAGTATTTGAGTCTTTGAGTGCACAAGCTGTGAAAAAGGTGAAATTCAGCAATTTCCATGTCCGATGCTTACTTTCAACATGCTGTAGAAAGGTGAACATCTTTGCCATAATCACCTCTTATTCATCATTTTCTGGTAACAATTTATTTAATTCATGCTTTGTATCCCATATTTTAGTACATAAGATGCGAGAAAGGGTGATTTTCTTAATGATTACCATGTCCGATACTTACTTCCAAAATGCTGTGAGTTGGTAAACATTTCTGGCATTCTCACCTGTAAACCATCATTTTCTGGTAACAATTTATTTATTTCAAGCTTTGTATCCCATATTTTAGTGCATAAGATGTGAGAAAGGTGTCACGAATTTTCTACATCGTAACATCATGTTAAGTAAATCGTGACATCGAGTGATTTTGCGGGAGGAACGAATTATTATGAAATGTACGATGTTCGCTCATTCTCTCAAACCGTCCGCTCGCGTGCTTGTATTCGCTCAAGTTGTTAAAACTTTCATCATTCTACCGCGAGTAATTGTTTTTATGTGTGGGCGGTGCGTTCCTCTGAGTGATAATTTTTGAATTGTCGGTTCCGCTCTGAGCCGTTACACGCCGGCCGCACCCTCTTCCCACGCTCGTCGCGCTATGTATTCAAATCGGAGCTCAGTCTGTCTGTAGACGCGGTCCGTGCGGTACGCCTCGCATAAAGGCTCGAGTGATTTTCTTGGCGATTTCAGATCTCAGCTTGTGTTGCCGTGTATCCTGATAGCACCCACCTTTTGGTGATCGTCGCAGCAGCTCGGTCTCATCCATACCGATTAGCATTTTCTTGTTTTCCTAGGCTTAAGCTTTTGAGATATTTAGCTGTTTGTCTGAGTGAGTGAGTGCATTTCCCTTCCTTTGATTTGAATTGGAGTCATGTAACGTAAATTTATTTGCTTGTATTTAATAAATTTATAGTTCGTTTTCTTGAGCTTTGTTAAATGTAACAGTTGTGTTTAATTTTCCCACTTATTTAATATAGTTTTGCTACTCCACGTTAGCACAACTCTTTGTATTAAATCACGACTGGTACTTAGGCCAGCTTTTGGCATTAATCCTTAAATCCGTTGTGCTAGCTAGGAGTTCGGCTCAGCCAAGATCCTGTTTATCTTTATTATTATCATTTTTGAATGTTAAGGGGAGAAACTGACTTTCTTAGAGGTCAACGGTACAATATTACAGCCATATTGAGCGTCTAGTCTCTGCTGTGTACCGCTGAGAAAGTCTATAAATTCTCGACTCTAGAGAATTGGCGAAGTGAGCCAGCATAAAGTGAAATCGCTGCTTGATTTCACAAGTCTATTCTCTCGTAGTAAATGACTC
>JAGKTI010036424.1:0-10000 GCA_018397915.1 Birgus latro
ATATAAGGTAACTGATAGTGCCATACACCTGGAATTGGCTAATTATCACTTGGCAACATCCAACCTGCACTCTTTCGCTAATTTCCCCTGCTTTTTCTTCCCGTGAAATATGCCATATGAGCTACTCTTGTAATATAAATGTATATAAGAAAGGAAGGGAGAAGCCTGAGTGATATTTATATTCACCTGGAACTACCTAATTTATTATGTATTGTCTAGATTTACTACGACTTATTTCTTGGCTTACACATTAGCAGCTGACATTTTCAACTCATAGCCCCGAGATACAGCCAGTTTGCTCTCGTCCTTCACGGTGAAATGACGCCCCTCCATTTCTGCCGTTTTTGCGCCTATTATAAAAGGCCCTGTGACCTCTACCCCTACTAAAATTCGTGTGGGAAGCGGTAAAGGACTGTAGATATATACAAGTGTAATAAAGTACTAGAAATAATAAAGTGTGAGTGTGTATCTGAGTAAGAAATGACATAATACCAGCAGCGAATTAGCGCGAGTGGGAGGCTCGTACGCGCACGTATTTTACATTGCTTTCACAGTGTTTTTTTTTTTTTTAGTATGAATTCCAAACTATTTGGAAATCATTGAATAGTGTTTCTAGTGATAACATCTGGCAGTGGTATTCAGATTAGGGGATATCGGGAAGTGTAAAGTGGAGACTTAGTTACCCAATTTCAGAAGTCTCCACAAGTCTTACGGTAGTGGACGAGTGCTAAAAAAAACATCCCAGGAGAAAGCTGAAGGTATGTGCCACATGCATATATTATTATAGTATTCTAGGACTTATAACTGATTTTTGGCAAATATTTTTAAAAAGTCAGTTGGAGCATGAATATTCCCGCGGGAATGGCCCGGGCGCCTCCGACAACCCCGCAGTGTAGGGGTTAAGAAACATAGGCTAATTAATCGTGAAATTATTAAAAATAATGTAAACTAATGCCGCACACCAACTGTATCCCTTCAGCATCTGGCAACTTGGGAAGTGGCAACTCCTGTATGACTTCAGTGTGTGTGTGTGTGTGTGTGTGTGGCAGACATTTCAAAGGCAGTGGGATTGGTGTCTTCTGTTACAGTACTGTATTACTGTACCAGTTGACCATGAACTTAATATAGCATATAATGAGCTGTTTTGTAGGAGTACTTTATAAAATTATAATATATTACACAACAATATGCTGTAATCTGTTAATTTGGGGGTTGAATATAGGGAAGAGTAAAGTGATGGTCTGCGAGAGAAGTGAAGTCAGTGAATGTACAGTGAGGTTGGATGAGGAGGAAATGGAAAATGTGAGTGCGTTTAATTACTTGGGTAGTGTGATGAGTAAGGATGGAAGTTTGGAGGGTGAAGTGCTTGAATGGGTACAACAGGGAAGAAAGGTTCCTCAAAGACACTGATAAGAAACAGGGAAGTGAGCATGGAAGTGAAAAAGCTACTGCATGACAGTCTTGTGATTACAAACTCTAACGTATGGAAGTGAAGCTTGGACCTTGTTGGAGGGACAGAAGTCAAGAGTGAGAGCAGTGGAAGTGAGTTATTTGAGAGGAACATGAGGGAGTCACATGGAGAGACAGACTGACAAATGAGGAAGTGAAGGAGCATTGTGGTGTGGATGTGATGGGGAGCGTTAGGAGAAACACGTTAAGGTGGTATGGCCATGCGGAGAGGAGGGAGAGTGAGAAACTGACGAGGAGAGTGTATATAAGTGAGGTGGAGAAGGGGAGAGGGCGGGGGAGGCCAAGGATGAGATGGAGGGATGGAGCAGAGAGGTGTATGAGAGTGGAGGGTGTGAGCTGGGAACAGGGCAATTAAATGGTGGGGGACAGGGCGACATGGTGGCGATTTGTTTGTGGCCACCCCTTATGGGATTAAGGCGTCTAGCAATAGACAGATAGACCGTTGTCACTAGATGACCAGACGTGACGCAATGACGTGATCAGTAATTCAGTACCCGTGGGAACTATGTTGACTTACTTAGAATCGATAGTCAAGGTACAACTTTACTAGACACAACGTCCGGGTCCTCCGTTAGAAAACGAAGTGCTGTGTGGGTGTATTTTGATTTTAATGAGAATGACTCTGCCAAAGTTAAGTGTCATATATGTGGAGAAACTCTTCAGCACAGTGGCAACACAAGTAATATGCATAAACATTTGAAGCAAAAACTTTCCGTGGAGTCTGCTGAGATAGAGGCCAAGAGGAAACCGGAAACCACAGCCTCTATTTCTACAAATAGGCCTACGTCAACTAGACTGTGTACCCTTCACGATTGTCTCCAAAGCTAGGAAATATCCTGGTATGTAAACAGAAAGAGGTTAATTTTTACTTTTAGCCCAGATGTGTACTCAATGCCGTAGCTAAGGGGGGGGAGGTATTTTTAATAACTTTAACAGCAAATTCAGAAATGTATATTGGAATTATTTTCATTTATACTGTACCTGGAATAATTGTAAAAAATTAAAGCTATGAACAACCTTGATGTTTTATTATCTTTATACTGTATTTGTGTAAAGTACTCATAATACCAATACTGGAATCATAGCACTCAGTATCAGTACTTGATACCACCGATACAGAACTGAAAAATACTTTGTATCGTATCGAACGGAAAGTACTCATATCGCCCAGCTCTAGTGCTTGGTAAAAGCATCCTGCCCTGCACAGTGGCCCATGGCTGTGAGCCAGTAGTGGTAGTGGCCCCATAGAGTGATAAAGGTGGTTAGCTTCTTGCTTTCCTTGTCCAAGGGGATCTGCTGGTACCATCCGCTACTGTTTTGAATGTGTGCTTCGGAACGCTGGTGATTGTGTCGAATGGGGGGAGGGTGTGGTGGGTCTCCTGCTGGCTTGCCTGGTTGAGTCGCTGACAGTCCACTGTTCTGCATGATCACCTGTCCTTTTCAGGGACCACCACCATACGAGAACACCACTCCCTGTGTTCTCCAGCCGGTACGGGCTCGATGATACCCTTCCTTATGTCCTCTTCCAACTGCTGGTGAACTTCATTGTAGAAGTGGTGGGGGATGGATGCTGGTATGTGCACCACATAGGGTTTTGAACAGGGGCGCAGGTGGATGTGGTGGGCTGACCCCTTCATCTCCGGCAGGGGTACGAGGTTCACTGTGAATATCATATGCCCCAAGTGCTCCAGGAACCACTTTTCCAATAGGTTCACATTTTCTTCCATCAGGGTGTATGGGGAAGTACTGGGTTAGGCAGGGATTGGGGGCTCTCCCACCTGTTCAACAACCCCTACAGCCACAGGCACACTGGGAAGTCATGTTTTTTTTTTTTTTTTATGTGTCCGACTCTGGGCATAGGCTTCACAGCCTGCTATCAAGGCCCAGTCGTCCTCCTACAATCTACATGTCACCACTTCGGCGCTTAACACCCACCGTCCATATTGAATACATGCTAGGGCTGTCTCATACAGGACTGGTGTATTGGTATTGGCGGGGTCATTTTTACGACATGTCGGCGGGTCTTCTGGTAGATCAGTAAAGCCTGATTTAATGAAATTCAAATCCTTAAACTGTTCCCTGTACCAGCGAGGATTCGAACCTGGGTCCCACGGGACCGCAAGCCAACTCTCTACCGATCGAGCTACCGCCGGCACCACACCCAGCGCTTTGCACTTTTGCAGCGACAGATACAACTGCTGCACCCCATCAGTGAAGCACAGGTTTGCCTGCATTGAAGCTGCATTTCTTGCATCCCACAATAGGTATGCTCCCACATGTGAAGTGATTAATATTCAGGGTAGGTATCTGCAGGCTTTGCGGGGCAAGCCCGAGTCCCCGCATGAGGTGGTGTCCCGCTATGCATAACTGTGCACCTGTGTCAGCTACAACCGTCACCTTGGTTTCTGTGGGTGGGTCGTCACAATTCACTTCCACCCTGAGGCAAGCTGACACCTCGGCTCTGGCTACTGCAACACTGCCAGTGCTCTCGGCGGGGCTGATCTACATCGCTGACCTACACACTTGCTGGAAGTGGTCGACACTCCCACATATGCAGCAGATGGCCTTGACGGCAGGGTACCGGCGCTCCCCACTCCACTTCTGCTGCCGCAACTCTGTCAGCCCTTTGCTGGTGGCGGATGGGCACGAGGCTGGGGTAGACCTGCACCGCCTGCTGCACCTGAGTGGCACCAGCCGCTTCCATTTCCTGAAGGACCTACCACAATACTATGGCGATACACTTCTGTGATTTTCTCAGCTGATTCGAACACTTCACAGGTGTTTGTGATTTCTTCCACAGATAGCAACATTGGAAGTCGCTGCAGCACTTCTGTTTTCATACTGATGTTGCACAGACCCATCACAAGCTTTGTTAATAGCATAAAATTGTTGAGATTTATGTAATACTGGGGGCACTTAAAATCACACTCTACTGCCTTGGCTCTACATTTTACCACATAAGAGCACACACTGTCATTAGGCTCCTGCTTGTATGTGAAGAAGTTTGACCATGCTCCCACAGTGCAGCTGGGGCCCACCACCACTCTCCTTACCACACTGATGGCCTTCTCCGTGCATATGACCTCGAGTCAATGCTTGGCCTCCCATGCATCAACGCATTGCTACATTTCAGGATCACACAGCAATCTCATGTAACCCGTCGCCAAGGGTGCAACACACCAGCAACCACTGCTGTAGCACCTCAAACAGAGTTGATGACATTCCCATACTAGCCTTACTGGGAGCCACAGGTGGTGCCAACACTCGTCACTGTGCCTGTGCCTCCTGGTGCAGTTTTGGATATACTGCTTGGTAGGCTGTCCCCATTCCTGGAGTTTGTAGGTGGGTGGCGGCACATTGCAGGGTGCCATTCATATGATAATTTTTTTTTTTATGTGTCCGACTCTGGGCATAGGCTTTACAGCCTGCTATCAAGGTCCAGCCGTCCTCCTACATACCATACACCTCTACATGTCACCACTTCGGCGCTAACACCCACCGTCCATATTGAATACATGCTAGGGCTGTCTCATACAGGACTGATGTATTGGTATTAGCGGGGTTATTTTTACGACATGTCGGCGGGTCTCCTGGTAGATCAGTAAAGCCTGATTTAATGAAATTCAAATCCTTAAACTGTTCCCTGCCCCAGCGAGGATTCGAACCTGGGTCCTTCGGGACTGCAAGCCAACTCTCTACCGATCGAGCTACCGCCTCGTACATGTACGATTCAAGTGCCTCTGGTACGATGTACAATGCATTTTCTTATCGAACAATCTGTACGATAATTTTGTTTTATGGCATAAGAGTTTCATTTTTTAAAAATGATATTGATAGGTGGGGGTGCTCACCATCCATTCACTCAATGTAGTGCTGCTCTCAGATGTCTGTCCTTTCATCTCTTCCTTCCATTTTCCCTTCCTTCCACTTCTGTATTTGTTTCCTTCATTCTTTCCTCTTCCTTCTGCCAATGAGTGACTCTACACCAGGGTTCTTCAAAGTACGGGTCGCGACCCAGTACTGGGTCGCAAATTCATATTCAGTGGGTCGCCACATGATAATAATAATAATAATAATAATAATCCAATTTTTTCATAAAAGAGAGAGAGAGAGAGAGAGAGAGAGAGAGATTGTGGTGAGGGAAGGGACACGCGCGTTTCATTCCTGTCCGAGACAGGACTAATACGCGTTCAGAATCTTCACTCGTCAGAGTCTCGAAATTTTCATCAGTTACGTTTGTACCGCGGGAGCGTGAAGATAGACACAGAGAACTCCTCAGTGACACATACAGTTATACCGAACGCTTAATTAAACAAAATGGATCGTTTTGTTATAAAACGCGTCTCTGTTCAGTCGTCAAGTACGTGTGCACCTGATAAAAACACACAGGCCAACGAGCCTGGCTCGATCATAAGAGAGGCCGCATCTACATCAGCTTTTGAGCCGCCTCCCAAGAAGAAAGTCAAGTCATGGACAAGGCAGTACAGTGACGAGTTTCTGAAGTATGGCTTCGTCAAGTGTGAACAGGAAAAGGGAGAACCAAGGCCTCAGTGTGTGATTTGCAGTGAAGTTCTCGCAAATGAGAGTTTGAATCCATCAAAATTAAAGAGACATCTCGAAACCAAGCATCCTAGTCTGGCTACAAAACCAGTTGACTATTTCCAGAGAAGAAAGGAACAAATGAAGATGTCAATGAAAGTTCTAAATACAGCAACCACTCTTAATGACAAAGCACAATTAGCATCATATTTAGTTTCATATCGCATTGCAAAAGAGAAAGTACCATACACATGTGGTGAGAAACTTATTCTCCCATCTTGCGTGGATATAGTGAGCACGATGCTCGATGGAAAGTCGGCAGACAAGATCAAATGTGTCCCAATCAGTGATACAACAGTGTCACGGCGGATAAGTGATATCGCAGAAAATTTGGAACTTCAGCTGGTGTCACACCTACAGACTGCTGGAGAATTTGCTATTCAGCTGGACGAAAGTACTGATATATCTAACTGTGCAGTGCTCCTGGTGTACGTCAGATACGTACATGAAGATGACTTTTTGGAAGATATGCTTTGCTGCTTAACCTTACCTACTCATTCATCAGGATCTGAGATATACAGAGTGCTGAATGACTGCATAGTTGGAAAATACAAGCTGAACTGGGCCAATTGCAAAGGAATTACAACCGATGGAGCAGCAAATATGACTGGGAAAAAGAGCGGTGTTGTGACAAAAATATCAGAAGCAGCCGGTAATGATGTAACTTGGAGACATTGTTTCATCCACCGTGAAGCGCTGGCTGCCAAAGGTATCCCAGACAATCTCAGAGGTGTTTTGAATGACGTTGTGAAAGTTATCAACACAATCAAAGGAAGTGCACTTAACAGTCGGTTGTTTGAACTCTTGTGCCTGGAGATGGGAGCTGATCATTCACACCTTTTGTACCATACGGAAGTTCGATGGCTCTCCCGCGGGAGAATTCTAACAAGGGTTTATGAGCTAAGAATGGAAATTCATATTTTTCTTCTCGAGAAAAAATCCAGTATGGCAAGCTTGTTTTGCAATGATGAGTGGATTCTAAAACTTTCATATTTATCAGACATTTTCTCAAAGCTAAATGAGCTTAATCTAAAACTGCAAGGGAAAGAAACTGATGTATTCCGACACTGTGAGGAAGTAGAAGCATTTAAGAAGTCAATAATGCTGTGGCAAGCAAGGCTTGCAGTTGATCAACCTCTTTACTATATGTTCCCAACACTTTTGCAGCATATTGAAGAACATAATAACACCAGTGAAGAAACCATGAAGAAATTGAAATGTGATATACAGCTGCACCTCCATTCTTTGTCAAGCAGTTTTGAACAGTATTTTCCTGAAGAAAACCTTAAGAATATAAGAGACAACCATTGGGTGAAGGACCCTTTTGCATTTGAAAAACCAGAAGCTGTTATAGGGCTAAACCTTACACCTGATGAAGAAAATGAACTTCTTCATCTGACAAGTGATACATCATTAAGAATCAGGATGCGGTCATCACCTCTGTCATCATTCTGGATAAGTGTTTCCGAGGAATTTCCACATCTAAGTAAGAAAAGTATTTTACTTTTGATCCCCTTTACAACTACATACTTGTGTGAAGCTGGGTTCTCAACCTTGACAAAACTAAAAAGCAAAGAAAGAAATCGACTCAATCCTACAGCCGACATGCGTGTGGCGTTATCCTCCTGCAAGCCAGACTGGAATAAGATAACGAAAGACAAGCAGGCACACCAGTCACACTGAACACTTAAGTGCAGACTATTTTTCCTTGCTTTCTTGCAGCAGTGTACTCAACTTTACTCCGATTTCGTATTTTTTTTAACTTTTTAGGTAAACTTAACATGTTTTCAAAAAAGCCAGTTTTATATAGATGTGTGTGTGTGTGTGTGTGTAATATAACTGATATCAAGTTTATGAAGAGAAAGGTACGATAGAATGGACATACTGGGTCGTGAAGGTAACACAGAAAATCAAACTGGGTCGTGATGAAAAAAGTTTGAAGAACCCTGCTCTACACACTCTTCTGTCCTCCTTTCCAGGGTTGCCATTCGTACGATAATTATCGTACATGTACAATTAAACTGCCTCTGGTACGATGTACGATACCTTTTCTTATTATCGTACGTTCTGTATTTTATGACATAAGAGTTTTATTTTTAAAAAATGATATTGGTAGGTGGGGGCGCTCACCATCCACTCACTCAATGTAGTGCTGCTCTCGGGTGTCTGCCCTTTCCTCTTTTCCTTCCATTTTCCCTTCCTTCCTCTTCTGTATTTCTTTCCTTCATTCTTTCCTCTTCCTTCTACTGATGGATGACTCTGCAATCTCTCTTCTGTCTTACTTTCCTTCATTCTTTCCTCTNCTCTGTCAAGTGGAGAAGGAAACGAATCAGAACGTGGACTACAGGCTCCTCCACGAGCGCGTGAGCACTGGATGCTGGCCCGACTGGAAGGATATGGAGCCAATAACACTCCGCCCATACCACAGGATGAGGAGGCACCAGGTTGTCACTGCCATGTATGCCAGCGACGAGGAGTACCTGCGACTTGTAATTTCCAAAGCCCATCGCCATAAGGGCCTAGTCAACATCCACGCAGGTCACAAGGGCAGGTACTCCATGGTTAGCCATGCCAGGCTATGTGCATGCTGGCCTGGCATGCTGAGGTTGAGCAGAAAAGAAGGCACTGTCAAGTATGCGAAATCAACACCCTATCACAACCCACAGAAAGCTTGCTGCCCACACCCTTGCCCGAGTACCCCTTCCAGCAAACAGTGGCTGACCTGGTCCAAATGGAGCGGGAAGGGTACATCCATTATGTAGACAAGTTAACTAGCTGGCTGGAGGTGGAGCATCTATCTGCCCAGGGGCACCGACAGCTCACGGCTCATAACAGCCTTTCGTAAGTGGTTCAAAAGGTTCGGTATCCCAGAGGTCCTGTCTTGTGATGGGGGTACAAACCTTGTGAGTGGTGAAGTGAGGGCATTCCTATCTGCGTGGGGTGTGCACCTGAGGGTGTCATCAGCCCATTAACCACAGTCCAGTGGCCGAGCGGAGGCCACAGTCAAGTCTGCCAAGAGGCTGCTGAGGATCAACACTGGCCTGGACTTGGGTGCAGCCTCCAGGGCCATATTGCAGTACCTCAACACCCCGCTACACGACACTGACGCGTCCCCAGCCCCACTGCTGATGGGATGTCAGCTGAAAGACTCCTTACCCACTGCCAAAGAACGTTACAGGATCAGCGGGCAATGGGCCAGGATGCTGAGAAGCAGAGAACGGGCCATGGCCAACTATGGGGATGCAGTGGCCACAAGATTCAACCAGATGGCACACAACCTTGCCCCTGTCAACCCAGGCCAGCGGTTGTGCCTACAGTACCAGGAGAAGGGGCGGTGGGACCGTGTAGAGGTTTTTGTTGACACACCAGCCCCAAGGCAATACCTGGTGTGGCTGGAAAGCGGTGGGCGAGCCTCACTCAGGAATCGCCACCACCTATGCCCCTACAAGGAGACAGGGGAACAGATACCCACCACTCATGTTGAGGGTGGTCCCAGCGAGAGGCCAACCGCAGGGGGGAGGCCCCTCAGAGTCTCTCTCCCCTGGAGAGGCAGTTGTGCGCAAGACGCGCCTCAAGACACCTAGAAAGCTATGTATCATAACATTGGAGTGTTTTGTACCCCTGGGCATGTTAATGTGTTTTGTAATGTGTATAACTTTGTTGCGCTTGCACCACGACACCAGAGCAATGGTTGCTTCAGGGCATGTAAGTGAATTCCTTATTGCTCTAGCAATTATGCCATTCTGAAGTCAGCATATATGTGACATGTAAACTTTGCCAGTGTTGTGTCATGTAACGCCTAGTCTTGAGTTATGATGAGTGTCAGTATCTGCCCATTGATTTGTTATTGCAGTGACCTCCGTCTTCCTCGACCAATGTGCTTTGTATCAATACTGCAGGAAGTGGGGAATTCACTGCAATGGAGAGGGGG
>JAGKTI010036425.1:0-11073 GCA_018397915.1 Birgus latro
GCTTTGTATAAAGTAATCACTTCCACACGTTTGTCCTTGCTTGTGGTTACTTTAGGCATGATGAGAATGTGGTAGGTAACCAAATAACTGTGTTATTTGAGTCAAAACATGCCCTCGTGGTGCATCACACACAGAGACAATCCTCCTCCTGTGGCTGCCCAAACATTACTGAGCCTGCTCCTGTGGTGCCAAACCTATCAAGCAGGGTTGCCAGCTCCCGTTGAAAAAGCGTCAGCTCATTTCGCATCACAGGGGAGGGTAGTACTGACCCTACTTCTCTTAATGCGAAAAAGAACGACGTCGGCAAAAAAACGTCAATACTTTCCACGCCTACTGTATATATACAGTATATATATACACTACATATACAGTATATTGTACATACACACACACAAACTTTAGCATAGAAAGCTCCCACTTAAACAGACCCAAATAAACTGAATGTCCTTATAAATTAGATGTGAGGTTCCCACATAAAAAAATAAATGAAATAAAAAAATACATAAAAGTCTCTCTGGGGCTATAATTAGGGTAACCCAGATAGATTATACTGATATATAGATAATCTGTTGCAGAACAAATGCCTCTCCTATCTCTTTGTAATCTGATCTAATCACTGTTAACCTGTTCCACGGAATCCCTGAAAATCTCAAAATCTGATCTCTCAATTTTGTTCTCTGCCTGCCTCTTGCTGTCACTTAATCCCTTCATTGCCATCTAGTTACCTTAGTTGCCCTTCTACTATCTGTTTTACGAAGGACATGACCTACCTACATCCATTTCTATTTGTTTTTACTGTGATGATTAAATGCCCTACTTGCATCTGATCCTTTACCCCAAAAAACTTTTTTTCTCTCTCTCTATGTGATACCAAACATAATCCTTTCCATTTTTTTTTTTTTTTTGACTCTTGGCACAGCCATGACAGCCTACTCTGAAAGGCTTAGAAGTCCTCCTGTTTATCATACACTTTCATATACACTGTACCTCGGTGCTTATACCCACTGTCCATAATGAATACATGTTAGGGCTGCATCATTCAGGGCTGATATTATGGTAGTAGCAGGGGTGCTTCTATTACATGTTGGTCAACTGTGTCAAAGAAAAGAAGTGTCTGTTTTAAGGAAATCACCAAACTGTTCCCTGCCCCATCATGAGACTGAACAGACGTACTTCAACTCAACAGATCTCTAGCCAAGTGACCACCACATAATATAAAGCTCTCTAGGTGTTGTTTTAATGCTTGTAAACAGAACATACAGTATTAAGTGTTGTTGTACTGCCTGTACACAGAATATATTAAGTGTTGTTTTAGTGCCAGTACACAGAACATATTAGATGTTGTTTTGCTGCCTATACAAAGTACATACCTGGCTGGCCTGGGCTGCCTGGCAGGCCTTTTGTTCCAGAAGGTCCAGCTGGACCCCTGTCACCTTTTAGGCCTGGTAAGCCAATTACGCCCGGAGATCCAGATGACCCTCGTAACCCCAGGGAACCTGTCAACACCAGCAGTCTCTATGTCATATCATCATCATTACTATCATCTTCATCATCCTGAGTTTCTTTCCATCTAATGAAGGGGTGGGGTTGGATCCAAAAATGCAAGGAATGAAACAGCATAAGAGGGAGGATTATCAAGACCAAGCCATTCAACCCCCTGAATACAGAAAGGCTGAACACACTCCATCTCCATGATGTGTTTCAGGTATTATCTAAAAAATATGGGGTTTGCCTTCTTTTTCTTCATGATGCAAATTTTATGCACATGACCATTATCCCTTCACTATACATTACTTTACTTTCCTCACCTTAATTTGGCCCAGATTATGGTCCTTTTGCACTTATTTCTCATGGCTCAGTGTCAGAAAATGACAGTAGCAACTATGGCTCTACATCCTATTCACAACATTTCTCTGTGGCTACCATTACATTAACTATTGTTACAACTCAGCACTCAAGATGGAATCATGGCAATTTTTGGCCAAGTTAACATGAAAAGAGTATTTGATAACATATAATGCCACAGACTAAATGACTATTGTGTGAAACCATGCTAACCTTTCTGTCCATCAAGACCACGCAGACCTTGGGGTCCAGGGGCTCCAATGGGTCCAGGCAGTCCAATGTTACCTTTGTCTCCCTTTTGACCATCCAAGCCACTTAAACCAGAATTTCCCTTCACACCTTTGCTACCAGGGAATCCAGGAGTACCTATGGCCCAAGACAAAAGTAAAATTAATCATCATCATTATCATATCAACACCATTATCATCAAGCCCCCCTTTTCTAGTGATGAAGTGAGGCATGACTCTAATAAATAATAATAATAATAATAAAATAATAATAATAATATATACATACATCTATCTATCTATCTATTGCCAAATGCCTTAATCCCGTAAGGGATGGCCACAAACAAATCGTCTCCATGTCACCACGTCCCCAGCCATTTCACTGCCCCACTCCCAACTCACACCCCCATCTCTCATATACCTCTCCACTCCATCCCTCCATCTCATCCTCAGACTCCCCCTGCCTCCCCTCCCCTCCACCTCACTCACATACACTCTCCCTGTCAGTCTCTCGCTCTCCATCCTCTCCACACAGCCAAACCACCTCAACGTATTTCTCCTAACACTACCTATCACATCCACATTCACACCACAGTGCTCCTTCACTTCCTCATTTGTCAGCCTGTCTCTCCATGTGACTCCACATGCTCCTCTCAAATAACTCATTTCCACTGCTCTCACTCTTGACTTATGTCCCTCCAACAAGGTCCAAGCTTCACTTCCAATCATTGAGTTATCACAATACTCTCATGCAGTAACTTTTTCATTTCCATGCTCATTTCCCTGTTTCTTATCACTGGTTTCAACAAACCAGCAACCTTTCTTCTTTGTTGTACCCTTTCAAGTACTTACTCTCTAAACTTCCATTTTTATTCATCACACTACCCAAGTACTTCAGTGCACTCACATTTTCCATTTCCTCCTCATCCAAGCTCACTTTACATTCACTGACTTCATTTCTCTCGAAGAACGTAACTTTACTCTTCCCTGCACTCACCTTTAGCTTCTGTTTCTTACACACTCTCCCAAACTCATTCACCAAGCCTTGCAGCTCCCCTTTACCTTCACTTAACAACACAGTACCATCTGCAAACAACAGTACAGGGAGTTTCCACACACTGATGTACATACATACATCATTTAATCATGTGTTGCCCCATGAGAAGCGTACGAGCCTGGGGCTAGGCAAGTTGGTCCTGACATTTAAGATACGAGTGACCAGCCTCATACATCCCTGGGTGGCATTACATGGGCGAAAAATCCCAACCATCCCTTGGATATAAACCTACACAGGCTCAATCCAGTTGGAGTGCCTTAATTACCCACTAAACTACCAGGTGTCATAGTTTGGTTATATGGTTACCACACAGTGTAGTAAATGGTTTCCTGGTGTACAGGAAACCCTTTGGCTTGTCACTCAGAGTAGAGTTACCCTCAGAGAAAGGAAGAGGAAAGCAAGAAGGAAAGAAAGACAGAAGAGGAAGAAAGGAAAGGAAGAAGGAGGATAGGAAAGGGCAATCACCTGAGAGCACCCCTACATCATGTGAGCAGATGGTGAGTGCCCCCACCTACCACTAATAATAAAGGAAAAAAAAGGAGAAAAATATGACATATAGAGAACCAATCAACAACATACTCAGTGAAACAGACCACACACCCATATTCTCACCATTAAAAAATCCAGTACCTTGACTCCATATCAGAGGCATAATTGTCCACAAACTCGTGTGCTTCATATACAGTAATATATCAGAGTGATTCTAACAACTATCATTAAATATATATATATATATATATTCCTCCATACAAAAATTCATCCACCCTGCTATACTTACCAAAAACCAAATCTCATTCATCTCCATCACTAGTGTGAACAATCTTGCTCTTTAAAGAATATCTCTATTTGCCTGTCTATCTACTGAATTGCCAGACACATTAATCCTGGAAGGGCTGATCATGAACAAATTGTTCATGTTACCCTGTTCCCTCCCATCCAGCTGCCCTTCCTCCAACGCACATCATCCTCATTCATATAACTTTTCACTCCAACCCTCAACAAAACTACATTTACCAAAATTCAAATCTCTCACTTATCTCCATTACTGGCATGAACAACTGTACCTTTTACACAACTATACTTCCCCCCCAAATTCAAGTCTCTCGCTCATCCTCAACCACCACGTGCAGTAGCTATACTTAAGCCTCTCAATCATCTCCACCACCAGAGTAAATAATCTTACCCTTTTCTCCAAGGGGACCATCTTTGCCAGGAAGACCTGGAAGTCCTTTCTCTCCCTTATTCCCAGGAGTTCCTGGAATTCCTGGCCGACCAATACCAGGACGTCCATCGAAACCTCTGTCACCTAAAGTAAGAGTGAACTTTAGTACATGCATTAAAGTTTACACAACAGATTGTCCTCATTACACTCTTAAGCTTGTTGTACAGAGCCCTTATGCTTATGTCCACTTTAAACAGTCCTTTATCATCTTAAGTTCACTCTCCAGATAGCCCTGTAGTGCTCTAACTTCATTATACAGACATTCCTAGATATATGTCAAGGATGTATTACAAAATACTGTATCATAATTTCTTCAAACAACCAGTACTGTATATGAAAAGAAATTGGTAAATCAAGTTATATTTGTAGGTAGAAATTGAATTTAAGATGGTGTTTATAATTTTCTGTATACAGTACTTATCTACAAATAAATAAATAAGAATGGGTTTAATGGGTAAAATATACAGTAAAAGTCCTCTCATTCGGCATCTGGTCTTACGGTATTTCTGGTCTTTTGTCGGTTTTCATAAATATTCTCATTACGAAAGTTCTCTGCTCTTCTGACACATATGCTGAGCTGATTGGTAAATTTGGTGCTGTTGGCGCTAGATCTAGCGCATTTCATAATAATTAGCACCAATAAATATTAGATTTTCTTCTATATCTAGTGCATTTTGAAGTCTAATTTGGTGTGAAAGTCTGAACAGTTTACATATAGCTTAGTGCATTTTAAAGCTGAGCTTAGCACTTTTGAAGATTTCTGCTTGCCAACACAGCATGTGCTGTTGGCCATCATGACTCATAAATGTCTGGCTTTGTGAGCGGGCCCTTTCGAAAGTTTGAAAACTTTGTTGTGCTGTTTTATGGTCATTCTCTCGTTCTCGTGTTGCTCTATGGCCTCTAATAGTGGAAAGCCTATTGGTGTTGAGAAAAAATGCACCTATAAGGTGCGCTATCACCAAGATCAAATTATTGAAAAAAATTGGAGGCGGGTGTTCCTAGGGAGTAGATGATGGAATATTTCGGTGTGAGCTCTTCCACTATAAATGACCTTAAGAGACAGATGGCCAATTTAGTACTCAGAGTTGACTAATAATACTTGCTAGACACTGTGACTGCATTGGGGCGACTGACCATGATTGCTAGAAATTTTTGGCGGATTTTCCCGATCATTCGGCAGTTTCTGCTCTCTCGGCTCCTGCTTGGTCTCGAAGATGCTGAATGAGAAGACTTACTGTAATGAGGATTTACTATAAGATACTGAATTTTTCACATAAAAATGTATAATCGCATGGGGAGAATGGATGTAGATAGGCTGGTGAAATGGGGTACATAACAATGTATAATTATATGGAAAAGATGGATGTACACAGGATGAAAAGGTCTAAAAACAATGTATAATCATATGGAGATGATGGGTGTAGATGGGATGATGAAAAAGGTTATATAACAATGTATAAGCAGGAATGGATGTAGAGAGGCTGGTGAAAGCAGTATATGGAGTGAGTTTTAAAACTGGAGGAAAAGAGAAGGCATAGGATTAATACTTATCAATTATTGTATACCAAAGTCATACAGGCAGACAATCTACTTTTTTTGTCCCTCTCTTTCCTCAGAATATGACATGCAATATTTAGTTTACATCCAGGTCCCCAGTTGTACTACTGAGTGAATAGGAACAAGCAGAAAACAAATTCTGTCCAAGAGTCTGACAAGCCTAATGTGAGGTCAGTCAAGCAAAAGGTGGAGGGATATGGTAAATGAGTGTGTAAGAAAGCATGGTGTGCAAGTTGATATGGCAACGGAACTGATCCCCTTCAACCTGAGGACATCATTTAACTTTATTCTTGCTTTCTTCAGATGATTTTATTCAGATGATGGTAGGTTGGGGAACTCACCATCCACTCAATGTAGTGCTGCTTTGGATGTCTGCCCTTTCCTTTCTTCCTTCCTTCCTCTTCTGTCTTTCATTCCTTCATTCTTTCCTCTTCCTTCTCCCTACAGGTGACTTTACACTCCCTCTCCAGTCTTTCCTTCCTTCCTTTATACTTTCCTCTTCCTTCTGCCTATGGGTGACTCTACACTGAGTGACAAGCCAAGTGGTTTCCTGTATACCATGAAGCCATTTACTATGCTGGCTGGTAACCACATGACCATATTATGGCACCTTGTGGTTTAGTGGGTAATTAAGGAACTGGACTGAGCCTGTGTAGGTTTATATCCAGGGGATGGTTGGGATTTATTGCTCACATAATGCCACTCAGGGATGAGTGAGACTGGTCACTCTCATCTTAAACATCAGGATCAACTTCCCTAGCCCCGGGCTGCTACGCTCCTCATGGGACAACATAAGATTGGATGATGGATGGATGGATGGATGGATGGAGGAAAGTTTGTTTGATCTGGAGAGGGGTTAGATTATACCCTTCATTGCCAGGGAGCTCTATGCTAAATAAAATAGTCTGACATCAGCCAGAATTAAAAACGTAAGCCAGAATAAAAAACATAAGATATCCCAATTTTCAAAGAGTTAATGACAATGAAGAACTAAACTTCAGTTGCTGTTGTTGTTTTCACCACAGGCTCATCTCGACATAAACACAGTGGACTGCAGGAAACCAGCCACTTCAGCCAAGCAATCCCTGAAATCTTTTGTTGTGGTTAACTTGAAAAACTTTCTGTGCTGTGAATGTGAGATACATGAGGTAAGTAAGTGTGCTGTGTTGTGGGGGGCTACATTACAGTGGGGGCATTGTGGACAGTACCAAGGTAATGCTTGAGTACTTACAACTCTACAGCATTAACAACAAAGTCACCCAGGATTTTATGCAGTTAGTATGTAAATTCATTATTAAATTATTAATGGTCATAATTTCTCATAACTGGAATTCTGCCAATGGATTTGGCTTCTTGAAAGAGGGTCTTTACTCATTCAATCTGATACATCATCTCTCTTATTTCATTCTTGCTATCTCCAGATGAAATTACCGAGTTGGGGGGACTTTTCCAACTGAGGAGCTAATCCATTCACATCTACAGTTGAATAAAGTAGGTGAATTGAACCATGCAGTGTTAACATAAGCAAAACTGACAATATGTCATCACAGCAAAGGGTCAATGCAACTTACCCTTGGATCTTGGTAACTCTGGGAAACCTGGCAGGCCTATCAACACAACTGGAGCCCTGAGCAGAAAACTTGGCTGGCCTGTCAATGCAACTTACCCTTTAATCCTGGGCGGCCAGGGAAACCTGATTGGCCTGACTCTCCAGAATTACCGGGAGGCCCCTGGGGACCCATCTGCCCTTTCTCTCCTCGAGGCCCCGACAGTCCTTGTGGGCCCGGTGGACCAGGATTACCACGGGGGCCTGGGGGACCACTGAGGCCCTAGAACAATAATTATTCATTGATTATTAACCACTTCACTGATCTGCTGAAGTCTAACAGATATTAGTAATCCAGTATAGTGATGGTCAACTGTGTAAGACCTATTAGTATACCAGTACAGTACAGTACTCCCTCCCTTTTTTTATTGCATTAGCAATAAACCTACATGGTTCCTTATCAACTCTTTGCATTGCCCCAAACCATCATAAAACATTAGACCATATACTGTCTATAATTTTATAAATGAGGCTAACTATAACTCAGCATAATACTGTACCCACTATTAACACTATGAGGTTTCTGGGCTGGATGCATTATGTTTGTGCTAGAGTCAGCCACTCTCAAGCTGACCCTCATCGTAATGGCATGATATTTTTCTATGATCCCACTGGGTATATACACTTTTCATGCTACAATGTTGGTTCTGGTGTCATTTTAAAGCTGAATAGTTGTACTTTATCGTAGTATGTTCAGAAAAGGAGAAAAAAGAAAATACAATGTCAAAATGATGAGGTGAAGTTAGGCAAAAGCCAAAAATTTTATACCTTACCGTAGAAAAATATTTGGTAAAAAAAAAAAAAAAGATATGTAAATCTGGTTTAAACCATGCAAAACTACAATAAAATACATTTACAATGATATATATATATTAGGGTAGTTTTTGCATTTTATTGCGTGGTAAAGTGAAAGGAAAGAGATGCATAATTTTCTTTTAGTCTCGGCCGCATATTTACTTTGCAATCTTTTTCTTTGATCGGTCAGTGCAAATACACTTTCTATGATAGGATGCTGGTTGTGGTGTTATTTGAAGCTGAATAGTTATACTTTATTGTAGTATGTTCCAAAAAAGAAAACAAATAAAATAAAAAGTCAAAGTGACGAGTTGAAGTTAGGCAAAAACCAAAAATTTTATACTCTGCTGTAGAAAAATGTTCACCAAGAATAAAGTGATAAAGAAACAAAACCATGAGTCAGACCAGCTGTGCAGCACCTGCCACACATAGAGCAACCATTCCGTGATGTCACATTCGAGTCTCTTTGTTACAATGCATAAACGCGATTTATGGTGAATATTTTACAAAAGTTTCTTAAAATGATGATTAAAAGCATCATCGGAATCTCTGAGATTGGATTTGAAATAACGATCGAAATCGTCATCAGAATCTCAAAGGGTTAACCATGAAGTATTTATCTTACCTCTTTCCTTATGTTCTGTATGCTCACTCTGTTCTTCAGCCCTTGAGGAGATGTATTTGTATTTATCATCCACCAGTATGCTGTTTGGGATCTTTCAACAAGACAGTGTTCAGATTGACTTTATCATAGGTATACGTGAAGCTACAGAATGTGGTGAAATTTTTTTGGCCTATATGGTGGAGCCAGGATTCTGTGGGCTTGAATTATGAGTGAATGGTAGTGTGGCCCATTGAATTGGATGTATATTTGTAAATATTCATGTATTTCCACCGTTAAAGAAACACAGTATCATCATCATCTGGACCTCCTTTCCCACCACAGGGCAGGGTGAAAAGTTGCTACTCCTCACCCTGCCCCAGGGTGGGAAAGGAGGTCCGGATGATGATGATACTGCATATACTGTATTTAACAGTGGAAATACATGAATATTTACAAATACAGTAAGACCTCACTATAACGGACTAATTGGGGCCCAAGCCAGTCCAAAAAATGCGAAACTCCGATAAAAGTGACATCCGGACTCCTGCTAATCCGGACTTTTTCCGATATATCAGACAGTAGTCCGGATTGCATCAGTGGTTTTCACCACCATTGCAGTATTGTACTGAGTTATACCTTCACTACATTAATCAAATGGTATAATAATACTGTATTGTGCACCGAAAAACATGTCTTTTACTTGTCTTATTGTGGTGAACATAGCTGAAGTGGTCAGGCAGTCCGGACTGCTTTCTGGCTTTATCGGACTTTTTCCGATATATAGGAGTTTAGTCCGGTAGCTCCTCGAGTCCGATAAAAGCGAATTCCGGTCTACTGAAGTCCGTTATATCGAGGTGTTACTGTATATCTACATATCTTTCACTGTCACCTCTCTAGCAGGAGATCAGCTGGTTGTTGTTTAACCTCAATGCATTTGGTGCGGTGCAATAACTCCATGCTCAGTTTATCATTTATTTATATATTAACCCTTTCGCGCACGGTAAGTTTTATCAAGTTTCACGGCTCACGATTTTACTCCCCTGCGCGCTCCGCTGGCAGCCTGCGGTACGCAAATTACACGTATTCTCGCCTCATTTTCGCCACCCAAACCTCAAAATTTGCCCTGAAACTCACATCATCTTATTCACCGATGTTTGTTCTAGCTGATAAACCAAAAAACGAATAAAAGTACACTAGGCCGCCGTGAATAAACATTTTGGAACGTTGATCTCACTTCAAAACATCGTCGTTCGAGTGTTTTCCATCATACAGAAAAATGTTATTATAAGTTTTGATAGAGAATTTCATTGGCTTTCTAATGAGGTATGTCCGGTTGTGATGCGATTTGTAGTTTTCGAGAAAATAGCCAAAAACTAAAAGCCATTTTTGTAAAAAAATTGATTTTTGTTCAGGGAGGTATACTGCAGAAGTTTTCTCACACACCTTATGTTTTTATTACATAATCTTATGTAGAATTTTATAAGCTTTCTCCTGATACCTTTTTGTTTTGATATGCCTCATAGTCTCCAAGTAAATCTAAAAAAACTACAGAGTACTCGCGGCCACAGTGCACTTTCATCATGTGTGCACAATAACCGCCTACGTAACCACAACTTTTCATAAGAGAAATTACATAGTTATGTCCTGTACATATGTAGAATTCACTGATCTTTATCATGGTTCTTACAGGAAATCGATATGTTCAATAATTTTGGAGTAAATGGATGACAAAGATAGAACACACTTCCTTGCCCGCAAGTGAGATAAAAACGCTCAATTTCCCTGCCTCACGAATACTTACATATTTTCGCTCGTTATGATTTATTATTATTATTATTTTTTACTCAAATTAAACACGTGAAATATCATAAGTTCTTTGATAGTGCTCTCAGTAACTCGACATTTCCACTAGTCTTTTTGCTAGGTACTGATACTAAAGCTGCACTTTCTTCCATCTCATATGTGTATATGTACAAAACAATACTTATTTGTGAAAAAAATATAGAAATGTAGAAACAGGTCAGTGTACAAATCAACAAAATATGGATAACTCACTTGCTCCAGAGGTGTTGAGCTGCTGGCGGAACTTGAAGGAGTTGAAGATGAGTTAGGTAGTGTGTGTGTGTGTGTGTGTGTGTGTGTGTGTGTGTGTGTGTGTGA
>JAGKTI010036427.1:0-11073 GCA_018397915.1 Birgus latro
AGATATATCTACAGCCCTTTACCGCTTCCCACACGATGTTTAGTAGGGGCAGAGGTCACAGGGCCTTTTATAATAGGCGCAAAAGCAGCAGAAATGGAGGAGCGTCATTTCACCGAGAAGGACGAGAGCAAACAGACTGTATCTCGGTAGCCAAGAGTTGAAAATGTCAGCTGCTAATGGATATGCTAAGACTTAAATAGGTCATAGGAAATCTAGACAATACATAATAAATCAGGTAGTTCCAGGTGAATATAAATATCACTCAGGCTTCTCCCTTCCTTTCTTATATACAGTATGACCTCACTACAACGGACTTCAGTACACCGGAAGTCGCTTTTCTCGGAGTCAGGGAGCCGACCGGAATTATTTCTTATATACAGTAAGACCTCACTATAACGGACTAATTGGGGCCCAAGCCAGTCTGAAATATGCGAAATTCCGATAAAAGCGACATCCGGACTTACCCCTGCTAATCTGGACTTTTTCCGATATATCAGACATTAGTCCAGATTGCATCAGTGGTTTTCACCACCATTGCAGTATTGTACTGTGTTATACCTTCACTACATTAATCAAATGGTATAATAATACTGTACTGTGCACTGAAAAACATGTCTTTTACTTGTCTTATTGTGGTGAACATAGCTGAAGTTGTCAGGCAGTCCGGACTGCTTTCTGGCTATATTGGACTTTTTCCGATATACTGTATAGGAGTTTAGTCCGGTAGCTCCTCGAGTCCGATAAAAGCGAATTCCGGTCTACTGAAGTCCATTATATTGAGGTTTTACTGTATCAGAAAAACTCCAAAAAAGCTAGAAGCGGTCTGGACTGCTTAACCTCACGGGGGGGTGGCCATATTGTCGGCGCGGTTCGTGTGTTCATGCGTTGGTTGGTGGTGGGCTGGCAATGTAGCTATTGTTCTAAGTGTACATACAGTACAGTATTTGAAGTGTTTATAATTAAGTTATACCCATAATGTTCTTTCTAAATGCTAAACATAAGAAAAGAGGTCAACTTTAATCACACGGCGAACGGTGTGTGTGCTCCTGCTTCGATTCGTGGTGAGCTTGCGACGTAACTATTTTTCCTCCACATCATTTCCCCCCAACGTCATTTTCCCTAAGTCCCTGATATACTGCTCGATGGTGACGAGTAATAAGTGAAATATACAGACAGAGTGATCGTATTTGTTTGTAAGATTGTAAAAATTAAGGTGTATAAAGTGTACAGTACAGTATTTGAAAAATGCTTAAAATTAAATACACCACACGGTACATACAGTACAGTATTTGAAGTGTTTATAATTAAGTTATACCCATAATGTTCTTTCTAAATGCTAAAAAATTGGAAAAGGGGTCTGCATTAATATTAAGACTTTAACTTTAATCACACGGCGAGCAGTTTGTGATGAGCTGGCAACGTAACTATTTTTCCTCCACATCATTTTCCCTAAGTCCCTTGATATACTGCTCGACGGTGACGAATGATAAGTGAAATACTGTATACAGACAGAGTGATCGTATTTGTAAGATCGTAAAAATTAAGGTGCATAATGTGTACAGTATAGTATTTGAAAAATGCTTAAAATTATACACACACACGGTACGGGCTACAGTTCCGATTCCCATCCACAATTCAGCTCTTGTCAGTGAAGACAATTGGGAAAATGATTCACTGTTCCTTGATGATGGCCCTGAAGATAATGGGAAATGACTCTGAAGGATTTCCTCTGAAAGATCCTTCATCAGCTGCCGAATGATGACAACACCAGGCAAGATGGGGGGGTAGAGTGAGCCAAGCGAGTCTGAATGGTTATGTAAGATTTTTTTTTTTTTTTTTTTATTATGAGTTTTATTGTGTCCACACCTTGCTTAAATTTTACTATGTCATGCAATAAATTATTTATAGTGGAATTTGAGAAAAAAATAAGAGGCAAATGAGATATTACCACGAGTCAAAATGAGCAGGTGGAGGTGAAGCAGGATGGTGGCCATGATGCTTTTAATAAGCAAAAATATCTCATTTTGTGTGTTATATATGGACATTATCGAGTCCAAACCTTGCTAAAACTATGCTGTGTAATGCAACGAATTATTTAGAGTGGAATTTTAGAAAAGTTAAGAATCAAAAGGGATAGAAGGAACTGGTGGGGTGATGCAAGATGGTAGCTATGACACTTCATGTATGAAAAATATCTTCCTGTGAGTGTTACAGTGGCCTTTATCGAGTATAAACCATACAAAAACTGTACTGTGTTATGCAATAAATTATTTATAGTGGCCTTTGAGAAAAGTTAAGAGGCAAATGGGTTAATGCCCCGATTTAAAGGGAAATGGTGGAATGAAGTAGGATTGTGGCAATGACTCTTTTCATGTATGAAAATACTGTATCTTAGCAGGGGGAAATCCCTATGTCGCTTTTTTGGAATATCGCGTTTTTCGGAATGACTTTGGCCCCAATTAGTCCGTTCTAGTGAGGTTTTACTGTACATTTACATTACAAGAGTAGCTCATACGGCATATTTCACGGGGAAAAAAAGCAGGGGAAATTAGCGAATGAGTGCAGGTTGGATGTTGCCAAGTGATAATTAGCCAATTCCAAGTGTATGGCACTAAAAATTACCTTATTTTTTATATATATATATTGTTTTGTATAAGAATAGGAGATAGGGCTCATTTCAATGGATGAAAACAGTGGAAAAATCTGAGTAAGATTTCCTCAGCGCTGAGCGGCTGAGCAGATGACACGAGAGCGTAATGGAGGGGAGGGAGGGAGGGGAGTCTAGAATGGAGGAAAATGGCTAAATTGTCAACAATGGTTGGGAGTACTGATGACATTAGCAGCTCCGACTATTGTTGGACATTGGCAGTACTGATAGATGATACAAGTCACCACCTGAAAGCCCGGGGGAATTAAAAATAACACAGTCACTCAAGTGACGCCCTGCAGTATGATCCATTGCACCCGACCATCACGAAAGTGACGACCCGCGGTTAAGGGGTTAAAAAGTCAGTCGGAGCGCGAATAACCCCGTGGGACGTGCAAGAACTGCATCCGACAACCCCGCAGTTAAGAGGTTAAAGAAGAACAGGCTTTTTTTTAAGGAAGCACAATTATATAAGAACAGGCTTTTTTTTAAGGAAGTACAATTATATATGTACTGTAGGATATGAGGAAAAAAGCAAAAACTACTAGAAAAGGTTGCATAAATAGGAGTACTCTAAACCAGTATTCATCCAGGTGGCCGGGAACTGGCCTTCATGTGACGTCACTGCGCAGGCTAGGCTTATTTGGGTCACCATGCTGGCTGACAGTATGTGAGTGGATCCTGGCCTAGACAACATAAGCAACATACACCTTAAACATCTTGGACCACAAGGCATACAAGCACTCACCAACACATCAAACTACAGCTACTCACACAACATAATACCCAACATCTGGAAGTATGGTACTATCATCACTATCCCCAAACCCAACAAAGACCCCATGCTGCCTTCCTCACACTGCCCCATCACACTCTTCTGTACCCCCTCCAGTCACTGAATGACTAGTATTGCAATTAGTAACACCTCACATCATCCTAGCCCCATCACAACATGGCTTTAGGCTGCTACAGTTCACAAACACTTTTCTTACAGACCATACGTAAAGAGTTTTTGATGGCATCAATTCACCTACACCACCACACAGAACACTAAAAGTCACACTAAACATTAGCAAAGCTTTTGATGCCACCCCCTGCCACAACCTCACAAACAAAATATTCAACACAAACATATACAATACCACAAAAAGATGGCTGGCAAACAACTTAGCAGGCAGATGTGCACATGTAACATTTGTTGGTCAGTCATTGAACATCAGATACTTCACAAATGGCATCCCTGAAGGATCTGTTTTGTCCACTACACTCTTTAACCTATAAATGCACAACGTACCCACACCCATCACGAATTCACATAGCTTCCTAAATGGACGCCATAACACTAGTACACACCAAAATGCAAACACAGCCACAAACATCCTCCAACCTTACCTCAACACACTACACGAATGGTTCATGTCAAACAGACTCAATATAGCCCCGGCCAAATCTACAGTGACCCTTCTCACAAGGTGGACAGCAGAACATAGTCACATTCCACAACGCACCATAAACAACACCCCCCTACCACACACACACACACACCGCTAGCTGGCACAGTGGTAGCGTTCTCGCTTGCCATCTGGTAGACGGGAGTTTGCCCCTTGCTCAGGTTGCGAAAAGTTTCACTGATGCAGTGGGTGGTTACTGTCCCCCTTGAGCAAGGGGATGGGTGTGTGCGTGTGTGAAGGTCACAGCCTTGCCCATAGATCAGACTATATGAGCTCTCAGCTCCCTTCTGGGAGGGTAAAAGCTGACGATCACTACCATCAAGTGATCCTGACCGACCCGGTAAGTTACACACAACCAAAATCCTTGGTGTAACATACAGTACATCAATGTCATGTAAACAACACATCACAAACACGCTCTAAGGTCACTTGCCCATACAACATTCGGACAACAAAGAAACCACCGCCACAATTTACAAATAATATATACATTCAGTGATGAACTATGCAAGCCCTGATTGGGCTTCTAACTTCACTTAAACACACTACAATACCCTACAAACCATACAGAACAAAGCCCTAAAAATAATCACAGGCTGCACAGCTACTTACACCTCCAGACCACTCACAACAAGAAACCAAAGTCCTCAAAGTCAAGGATCGTCTAGACATGAGAGGCACACGAATTCTTGCTGCAGCTTCCACAAACCCACACTGTCCACTACACTACATGGCAGCACATCCACACACACTAAGGAACTTCAAAACAACACCCAGCACATGATATCATACACAAATACTGTCATCTGCCTCCCCTCGCACGTCTCAAACCAGCTTCCGGAAGCATGACCATACTCAGATAGCTCACCGCTCCATTCAGTCACTCACAGACAACACACAGCTGCATGCACGGCCTCCTGATATCCACCCTTCTGAATCCTACCTCCCTCGTGAGGACAGGGTCTACCTGACCAGGCTGAGATGTGGACATCATCCAGCCCTCCTAAGTTATCAGAAGAGGCAGGATGACTCAGTCACTGATGCCTGTCCAGGATGCAACACAGCACCCCATACTCTTTTTTTAGAACATTATGGAAATGAGTGAATGGAAGAGTGGCCCACTGGATTGGGCAAATTTGGGATGTCTGGATGCTGCTACTCCTCACCCTGCCCTAGGGTGGGAAAGGATGATGATGATGATGATGATGATGATGATGATGATGATGGAAGACTGTACTGCATACAATTGCTTGCACCAACAACATAACATAAACTCCTTGAGAGCTCTGTGGGAAAGCCTGGTCTCGGCCATGGCCTTCCTTAGGGACTTGGGTGTTTGGCCAAATTGCCTAAGGAACAACTGCTACTACTACTACCACAGGCAAGCAATCACCCCTGCAAGAATGGTCCACATAGTGAACCAATGTCTCCTTGCAGAAAACAGCACCATACCACAGTGTGACATGGGGAAGTATGCAGAAATTTGGTTCCGGCACGATCCTAATGCCTTACAACAATCCTGATTCTCTTTCACATGCTACAGTTGAGGAGGATGAGCTCTTGGCACCTCTGGCAACACAGCAGGCACCAGTAGCAGCCAGGATATAGCACGTTGATGGGCCCACTCATCAGCAGCTAAGCCAGGTGCTGGAAATTGCCAATCAGCTCAAGGATGGACTAATTATGGTGGTGCACAACACAGTACCCCCAGAATGAAATTGACCACACCTTTTGGGAGCAGAGGGTGCAGCTTGAGAAGAAAATTAAATTGTCATCCCAAAACCTTATCACTGCCTACCTTGCCTCAGCCCGACGAGACACCTGCCCCATCATCTCAGTCTCTCCAGCCTACAGTACCTCCTCTGCAGTGCCTGACTCCCCACAACAGGCCAGTGACAAAAGTTGGGGGAATGAGTCTGAGGGGTTTCAGGTCTAGCCTCAGACCTACAGGGGTTAGGGGCACTGCATGCTACATTCCCCCTCCTTTAGCCCCTCAGCCTTGGATAACCCCCTCCCTGACACCCCAAACATTGCTCCATCCCATCATGGTAAGCAATCACTACTTATTTACCACTTTGCACACTCTAATTATCCACTTTTTTTTTTTTTTTTTATGCCCAATGGTGTTCCTAGAGGCTGTATAATTATGTACTACAATGAATGTCAGATATGATCAAGAAGTGGCAAAAATTTTTCAAGAAGGCCAAAATGGGGGATTTGGGGAAAATTTTAGGATTTCACCACACCATTAAGCCATACAACATGGGTTTCAATGGCTTAAGTTGCATATTTCAATTTGTACAGTAAATTCCATGGATACATTAGCCGTGCAAACTGAGGGCGTACCGTACTTAATGCCTCTGACAAAAGATATTAATTTTTTTTTTTTTACCTACCTCTGAATTGATAAAGTATCGGTAACTTTGTAAAGGTGTACAAAAGAGCATACTCGAGTAGGAAGTGAATCCATCAATAAACATGGAAAATATGATTATGATATAAAATAGGTTAGGTTAGGTTAAATTAGAATACATTGGATTGAGTTGTTGCAATCAGCACCGATAGGGGGAATTTTGTGTCAAACATATTCTAGGATGCCACCTGTGAGTTTTTGGCACACCACAAGATGGTGTCCATCTGTATTCAACTGCACTAGAAACTGTGAACAAAGACTGCTTTATTAATTAATGATTTTCACCACTTTAAAAGAAATAAAAACTAAAACTTACAAAAAATGCACTCAGAAAATACTCAAGAATCACATGAAAGGTTTTGGGAAAGAATTGAAGAAATCTCCATAATATGTGGTCCTGTCTCCATGAAGATTACCAAAACATTGTCATAATTACAAAATACTCAAACTAATATTAAAAGAAGTCTGTAACCTAAATCTTTACCTCCTTTTCTACTATGATTAGGGCTGACTTAAGATAAAGCCAAAGGAAGACAAGGTTAGAAACAATGTGTAGCTATTACAGTACTTTCATGGTCAGGTTAGGTCTTAGGTAATCCTTAAGGAGACTAGAACCACCTCTTGAAAAAATATATATACAGTATTTATCAGTAACTTTGTAAAGGTGTAAAGAAGTGAGTTCTCCAGTATGGTAAGAAGAGGATCCATCAAGCAGCTTAAGAGGCCTGAACTACTCTTTCACCCTAAGATAGACTGTTTTTCAAGGTCTGAGTGGCTTTCATGTTTAGGTTAAGTCTGGCTTGATTAATGAAATTAGTGGGATTTGGGGATGAAGCCCCCCCCCCCTCCCAAGTTAGGACAAGGTTAGGCTGAGTTTGGTTATGATACGTTAGTTAGGACAGGTTAGGCCCAATTCAATTAGGTTTTCAATGTACAAGTAATCTCCCCACTATCCGACGTAACAGAGCCAAAGGCATGTCGGGGAAATGGTCATGTCTGGATACTGGGCCCTGAAGCTCCAGCACCGGTCATTCCTGACCCTAACCTAACCTAAATCAGAAAAACAACTACCTACCTCCCTACTGGACATGCATAGCACTTACTTAAGACCCCATTCACATAAATGATGGACACAGAGCATGAATTAATTGAAATTTAACTAAAAATGATGATTTTGAGGTGAGTATGGCAGAGATGTTCACCAGCTGACAGCATAGTGGAAGTAAGTATTGGACATGCAAATCTCTATGAAAATCACCTTTTCTCACATCTTATGCACTAAAATATGGGACACAAAGCATGAAATAAATACACTGTTACAAGAAAATGATGGTTTAGAGGCGAGTATGGCAAGATGTTCACCAGTTGACAACACAGTGAATGTAGGTAAGAGACATGGTAAGCACCATGAAAATCACCTTTTTCACAGCCTATGCACTCAAATATTGGACACAAAGCATGAAGTAAATAAAATGTAACTAGAGACTGAGGATTTAGAAGTCATTATGGAAAATATTTGGCAGTTGACAGTGTATTTACATGTCCGTGGAGGCTGTTACGAACATTACCCCCACCTCTAAGGCTCTGAGAGTGGTGAAAATGCTCTTGAAGCATGTACAGTAATCCAGTGTTGAACTGCACTTAATCCTTAACACTGTGAATTATGACTGTTTAAACAAAAACGAAAAATACCGCCAACCATCCCAAAAACCGCTTACTCATCACGGCAGTTGAGAGATAACTGGCGGGAGGGGAAGAGCGCGGGAAGGGATCGCAAACATGGCTGTTCGGCGCCACATGCCAAATTCAAACTTACGGGTAGAAAAAAATCTAATTTTCTTTTTTTCCAATTTTTTGGTATTTTTGGGTTCCGAACATCCCAGCCAACAATGTCCGGACACTAGGATGTCCGGTTATTGGGCGTCCAGATAGTAGGGAGATTACTGTATACTGACTGATTTGGATTTTACTCCGTATCTGACTTCACACCCATGCAGAGGAAGGAGTCACTTGCAAGAAAATTAAGTCTAAAATCAACCAAACTGTTAAAAACAAATAGTTAAAAAAATACCATGGGTTGCTCCAACAAAGTAAAAAATATTCTAAAAAGCAAAGGTAAAGAAAAAACAGAATTAAACTTCAAAATAAGGTGGTCCAATCACTCCTTAAGGATTACCAGATATTGTTACAAACAGTATATGGTAGACTATGGTATGTTATGTCCATAAATATGGGTCCTCAATTAACGAACTTCATTATCCTCTTTTCTTGTTATGAGCTTTTCAATACCAGCGAGTTTGGTCAATTTTCGGTAGTTCACATCACTCGATCCAGAAAACCTGACACTACCCCACTGTAACGTCAGACCACGTTATTATGGATCTACTCCACTATAAACTTATTTTCGGAACTGTGTACATTATTTAACGAAAAAATCCAGGGCTCTTGTTTGGCGAGCACAGCTCGCAGATGTGAGTATTTTTTACCTTCGGCGAACAAATTTTACATGCAAGTCGCCTTTTGGAGAGGAGAAAATACATCCACTTCAAAACCCAGTAAACTACAAAATAAGTAATTCTCACTTGAACAAAAAAGCACAGTGATCGATTATTAAGTCTTTCCTTGTCGCCACTGTGAATGTTTAAAAACAGACCGATGAACGATGCTGAGCGTACCCAAACTAAAGCCTGAACGTTCCCAAGATGGTTTGTTTACAAACAGAAGCATGTGCTTGCTTGAGAAAGAAAGTCTACATAAGTTTTTTTCATTTTCTTTGTGAATTTTCCTATCAATATGATATGTCACAATCATCCACAGTTTCATACAGGCATCAGCATTCACACAAAGTGATAATACAATTATATTTGACTGCTTAATGTTGTTCGTTTCTGATTATGTAAATAATGTAAATGGTGTCAGTCGTTGCAATGGTGAGAGTTTACATAACCTTTGAACAAATTGCTTCCAGGAAGATTCACTTTCCCATGTTGTAGTATGTTATAGTACCTTACATGAACAGTTTGCTTCAGTGTGTTCATTATTTTTTCAATTTCATTTATTTTATTTACTGGTATACATTTTAGAAACTCAAAGATGCGGAAGGGGAAAGAATACTCGAGTTTGGGGAGGCTATGGACATGATTGTGTGCAACACACATTTTAGAAAAAGAATGAGCCGGTTGATTACGTACGAGTCAGGGGAAAATAGTAGTCAGATAGATTATTTTCTGGTCAGGAGGGTTGATAGGAGGTTAGCGAGGGATGTTAAAGTTATAGGAAGCGAGGAGTGTGTGCAGCAGCACAAACTGTTGATTTGTGACGTGATGCTTAAGGAACGAGTGATGAGAAGGAGGACATATGTACCTAGGAGGAAAATATGGAAGCTGGGAAACCAATCAGTAAGGGATGCCTTTTATAGTGAGATGAGGAGAGTGGTGGCTGAACAGGAAGCTGTAGATAGAGGATTTAATGAACAGTACAGAGCCCTTAAGAACAACCTCTTGAGAGTTACCGATGCAATATGCAGTTGGACAAGAGGCCCACCAAGACATAAAGTAACTTGGTGGTGGGATGAGAATGTAGAAGCTGCACTTAAGGAGAAAAGAAGGCTTTTCTGGGAATAGAAGAATGGTGGTAACAGGGAGGAGTACTTGGCTGCCAAGTGCAGGGCTAGAAGAGAGGTATACAGGGTGAAGTCTGAGTCACAGAGACTTTAACTTGATAATCTAAATCATGGAGAAAGGAAAAATATGATTTTTAAGGTGGCAAATCAGGTGAAGAGGGATAATCGGGACATTGTAGGTGAGCAGTGTGTGAAGAATGATGAAGGAAGGGTAGTGGTGAACAGTGGGGATATTAAAGATGCATGGAGAGAGTATTATAGCCAGTTGTTGAATGAGGAGTTTAATTGGGATAAGGAAGGCTTGGAGCCAGCAGATCCAGTGTTTGGCCCTTGGCATTTGATTGACACTGCTACTGTGAGTGAGGCAATAGGCAGGATGCGGGTGGGGAAGGCGGCAGGTGTGTCTGGGTTGACTGCCGAAATGTTGAAGGCCTCAGGAGATACTGGGGTGAAGTTAGTCACTGACCCAATAAACATGATTATATATGAGTGTGTTGTCCCAGATGATTGGCTGAAGAGTGTAATTGTAAATGTGTACAAAGGGAAGGGTGATACCCTGGAAAGTGGAAATTACAGAGGTATAAAGCCAGACGCCTTAATCCCGAACGGGGTGGCCATAAACAAATCGCCTCCATGTCACTCTGTCCCCTGCCATTTCACTACCATGCTCCCAACTCACACCCCCCTCTCTCATATACCTCTCCACTCCATCCCTCTATCTCATCCTCGGCCTCTCCCTCCCTCTCACTCACATACACTCTCCTCGTCAGTCTTTCACTCTCCATCCTCTCCACATGTCAAAAGCACTTAGATCAGATAATGAAAGTAATGGAGAGAGTTCTAGAAGGTATGATTAGAGAAAGAGTGAACATTGATGAGATGCAGTTTGGGTTTATGCCAGGAAGGGGGACCACTGATGCCATATTCATTGTTCGACAGC
>JAGKTI010036428.1:0-11073 GCA_018397915.1 Birgus latro
AGATGGCAGTATGGTCACCCATTGGCTCAGCATCCACTTTAGTAATTGTATTTAGCCTCCTGTAATCGCCACAAATCCTGACTCCTCCATCCTTCTTGCGGACTACTACCACTGGACTGCAGTATGGAGATGAAGACTTTTCAATGATACCTGCAACCTCCATGTCGGCAATTTCCTTATCTACTGCGTCCAGTAGTCGCATGGGAATCGGATATGGCTTAACCTTTACAGGAGTATTGCTGGTCAACTCAATTTTGTGACACTCAACCTTTGCGAGTCTAGGTTGGTCAGAGAAGACACCAGCATACCGTCAGAGGAGTGACCTTATGACATTTTGGTCATCTAATGCTAAGTCAGTGTTAAGTAAGACATCTCCGGCAGTCTCCTCCTGCCGGGACTGGGTGGTTAAGGATTCGTCGTCAGTGTCCTCGGTTGGGATCACCGCGACTGCCCCTGTTTCTTCTGGTGGCTGGTCACTGTCACCGAGTACAGGAAAGCCAGCTTCCTCAGGGTTTGGCTCATGAAACGCCTTCAACATATTAATGTGGAATCTTTTCTGAAGATTCCCCATGAGGATTATGTAGTTGAGGTCTGAAACGCGGTCTACTACATTGTATGGACCCTTCAACTGTGCCAATAACTTGTTCTGGGCAGTGGGGAGTAACACCAGGCATTTATCACCTGGACTGAACTTCCGAAGCTTTGCTTTCTTATCATAATAAGTTTTCTGAACTTCACGCGCCTTGCTCAATTCTTCCTTAGCTAACTCGCATGTTGACTGGAGTGGTCAGCTAAATCAAGGACATAGGTGTAGGTGGTCTTGACTTCAGGGTCATGTTCTTCATCGTCCCATAACTATCGAAGGACTTGAAGTGGCCCACGGACCGACCTTCCATACACCAGTTCAAAAGGTGAGAACTTCAAGGAATGCTGTGGGGCTTCTCGATAAGCAAAAAGAAGAAGAGCAATGAACCACGGCCATTCTTTTGGCTGTTCATTGGCCATATGCTTCAACATCTTCTTTGAGAGTCCCATTGCACCTCTCACACAACCGGGGTGGTAGGGCGTAGTTCGCAAGCCTCGGATTGATAACAACCTGAATGCTTCATTCATCATTGCAGAGGTGAACTGCGAACCCCAGTCGCTTAAGACCTCCTTGGGGATACCTTCTCGGCAGAACACCTCAATCAGTTCCTCTGCAACAGTGACGTCCTCTATATTCTTAAGGGCCATGGCTTCAGGCCACCATGTGCTGAAATCAACAATAGTGAGGATGTACTTTGATCCATCACTAGCCCTAGGAGTGATTGGCTCAACAATGTCAACTGCTACTCTCTCGAACGGTTCAGAGATTACAGGCAATGGCTTCAATGGCGCAGGACGGACACGCCCGCAGTCAGTGGTACGTTGACACACATCACAGGAATGCACTAACCTAGTTATTTCTTGTCCCATTCCTGGCCAGAAAAAGTCAGCATGGATCCGGCCAGAGGTTTTCTTTTGGCCCATTTGACCTCCCATCACTGAACAATGACCCATTTCAAACACTGCTCGGCTACACTTCGCGGGAACGACAAACTGCAGTCGAACCTCACCCTGGGGTGTTTGTGACTCACGGTACAGCCGTCCTCGCTTACGAAGGAACCTGGCTCGACCACCCTGCGAATACTTCATCACATTACCCTACAGTTTCCCATGCACTGTGGCAAGTGTCGGGTCAGGCTGTTGTTCTTGGACAACGTCTTGACTGCGTATCAGATCTTACGGCGTTGCAATGGTCAGCGGGGTGACACGGTTTGGAGCCTTGGCCATGGCTCGTGTTACTGCAGCAGCCGAAGTCTGTGTAGCAACGTCTACGGCACAACTATTTTTGACACCTGGTATGTTAGCTATAATAAGGTCAAACAAAGGTTCTGGCATGACAACTGCAACTGTCGAACCTGTGTAAAAGGGAGATGCTTTCTGGATACGTGCATCAGGGAGCAATCTCACTGATCCATCAATAAGTTTAACTTGGGTGTGCCTAACTGTGTGCTCCTCGGGCTGAACTAGACACTGCTTGATGGAGCAACGTGTGGAACCATTGTCCCTCAGAACATTTACAGAAACACCTCCCACAAACCCTGGCTGAACAAGAAAGGCACTGTTGCCAGTGGATGGGTCCGAGGAGGCAGTAGCCAGTCATTGATGAGACTGTGGAACGTACGATGCGGCGAACGTAGCGCCCTGAGAACTATATGCCTTAGGTGTCATACCCGAACTAGGTGCACGAGGAGTCGTACTTTGACTAGGTGCATGAGGAGCTGTACTCACCATCTGGGAAGCAGGAGCATTGACGGCCTGTAGAGGAGAGTTCACCATCTGAGGGGGACTAGTGAACTGTGAAGGAGGACCTGTGCTTGTGGGGATGGCACCATCGTGCGCCTGTTGGGGAATGAAGGCTGCGTTTGCCTCCTGCCTCTGGTACACTGGGGCTGATGCTGAAAAGGTTTGTCCTGGATGTCGATTGCGTGGCTAATACTGCTGCTTCTTAGGGTACTGCTGCTGGTTAGGGTACTGCTTGTACCTCTTCCAGTCAGGTTTCTGTGTATTCTGCCCCTGGTCCTTCTGCGGTTTGTTTGGACCTTGGCCATTATTCTGAGAACGGCCTTGATGCTGGGGATCAGTCTGCGTTTGCTTACCCGACTTAGCAGAATCTTTCTTATTCCATGGCTGTTGCCTACGAGTTTGGTACCCGTACGCAGTAAAGAAAGCATCAGCCTTTTCCATCATTTGGTTTGCATCCTTCACTTTGCACATCTTGAGCTGGTCCATAAGCTCAGCAGGCCAGGACTTATCCAGCTGTGTGCACAGCACAAGGTCGATTATTCCCTCTCGCGGCTAGGAGTCTCGTCCTTTTCCATCCACTCGCCTAAGTATGCCGTGACACGGTCAAGGAACTGTACAGCTGTCTCTTTTTCCTGGAGACGTGCCTTCATGAACTGATTCCTAGCTTGATCAACGGTAAGACTGTACGCTTTGATGAGTGTGGTCTTCATTACCTCGTACGTGAGATTATCTCCGCGAATTCTCTGGAGAATGTCGAGGGCAGGGCCCTCAAACAAGCTAAGGAACTGAAGCCGCTTAGCTGCCTCATCCAGATCGTACAGCCGTGCTATGTCTTCGAAACGAGCAATGAATGGCACGCTTCACTCGCCTTCCTTGTAAGAAGGAAGCTTGAGACGTGGAGTTGCTAGAACAGATGCTGAGAGAGCAGTAGTGGGGCTTGGGTTAGCTGCACCCAATGTGCCTAAAGCCATGGAGTCTCAATTCAGCTTCAGCACTTCATGCTCGTGTTTGTCACGTGCCTCGCGCTCGGCGCGCTCGTGTTCTTCACGTGCCTCGTGCTCGGCACGCTCGTGTTCAAGTTCTTTCTCACGTTCCTCGCACTCACGCGCTTTCTGACGTTCCTCTTATTCACGTTGTTCTTTTTCGTGCTCGCGCTGTTCTTTTTCGTGTTCACGCTGAATTTTCCGCTCTTCACGGGCGGCATTCTCGCGTTGCTGCTCGTAATTGCAGCGCGACATGACACAGTCTCTAATTTCCTGGGGGCTAGTAAGCCCAATATCCTTGGCTTCCTGCACGTATGTACTAGTTTCCATGATGCTCAGATTGAGACTGAGTGACTAAGGACTGAGACTGATATGCTGGCTGGTGTGCAGCAGTCTACCTAACTAAGAGTGAGTGAGTGATTTCGGTAATAATTTCAAAGCTAGGAGTTTATATCCTGGAATGAGGTCGCCAGATGTCAGGGGGAAAATGAAAAATGTATAACAATATATAGTTATGTATGCTAGGAATAACTATCGAGTCGACTATTACGAGAGAATCGACTCGTGAAATCAAGTGGCGATTTCACTTTTATGCTGGCTTACTTCGCCAATTCTCTAGAGTCAGGAATTTATAGACTTTCTCAACAGTACACAGCAGAGACTAAACGCTCAAGTAGGCTGTATTACTGTACTGTTGGCCTCTGAGAAAGTTAGTTTCTCCCCTTAACATTCAAATAATAATAATGATAATTATAATAGATAGGATCTTGTCTGGGCCAAACTCCTAGCTGGCACAACGGATTTAGAATTAATACCAAAAGCTGGCCTAAGTACCAGTCATGATTAATATAAGAAGTTGTGCTAACGTGGAGTAGCAAAAGTATAGTAAATGTGTGGGGAAATCAAACACGACTGTTACATTTAACAAAGCTCGAGAAAACGAACTGTAAATTTATTAAATACAAGAAAATAAATTTAGGTTACATGAATCAATTCAAAATCAAAGAAAGGGAAATGCACTCACTCAAGCACTCAGACAAATAGCTAAATAGCCTTAAGCCTAGGAAACACAAAAGAAATACTAATCGGTAAGGATGAGGCCGTCGCTAATACAGTCGATCACCAGACTGGTGGGAGCTTCGGGAATTCACACAGATACAACAGAGACTTCTGAGATCACTAAGAAAAAGAGACACGCTCGAGCTTACGCATGGCACAACCACACTCCGAGACTGTCACTTTGACGACTGACTCGATGCTTGAGTGTCCAACGTAAGGAACGTGTGAAAGGGGCGTGGCCAAATAATGGCCAGGGAGGCAAGTTCAAAGAAATGAAGGTTCAGAAACTATCGATCAGAGGAATGCACTGTCTGTACATAAAGACAGTCACTCGTGAAAGAATGACAAAAATTTTGAAAATTCGATGCGAATATAAGTACACGAGTGGACCATTGAAAGAATGAGCGAAATCTTGTGCATTTCAGAACTATTCATTGCTCCCGCAAAATCACTCGATGTCACGATTTACAATACATAATTTCACGATGTAGAAAATTCATGACAGTAGGTTAGGAGTGATCATCAAATTCCATATTCAGGCTTGTTCCCTCTTAATATTTATGGCAAAAGTGATACTCTAGTAATAGAAGAACTGTATAGAGCAATTATGGGAGTGATAGTTGAGGTTATTTCTCACGTTAGACATACAGGCAAAAGCTTTAGCACGAGATTAATAATCGCGAAAATTTGTCTTCATACTTTAAATTCGAAATTTGTAAGTCAGGCTTGGTATTATCATCTTTTTGTACTACATAGTAATGAATTAAAGCTTAGTTAAATTCTAATTGCCGATAATGAAAATTTGCAACCACAAAATCTGTGTTACACTCGCGACTGGATACGTATCTCCACATGGTTATAATTAGTTGAAACACTTGTTGGTTTAGGCTTCAGTATAATTGTCAATCACATACGCTTACCACAAAATTTTAAACATTGTCAGTCAACCCATCCGTGTACGTCGAGAGTGAACACTTTTTTTTCCTATGCCATGTTGGTAGATGTGAACAGTATTGCTGCAGAGGAATTAGTCAAAGTCAGTTCCAATGTTGTGACATTCACAAGGAAGGGGCACCCATGCGGGATAGCGTCACTTTGCTCTCTGAAGCCCTGTCGTCTGCAGATGAGTAGTTCACGCGCTCCTAATCCCCCCCCTTTTTTTTTCCTATAATGTTAATCCTCTCTATATATACATATTAATAGGTTGACTGATAATGTTTCCTCTAACTTCCTTTCATGATGACTTTGCCCTCTGACGCCCTGTCGTCCACAGATTGCCGTTGTTCCATCGTAGCCACCTGCCTCGACGAAAGAAGTAACCAAACGGTTCTTCTCATTTGTGCTCGTTTACACTAGAGATTCTTCCCCCCCTCTTTTTTCAGATTCACTAATCTCGATAGTGAATTATTGGTCCACTCTAATACTGTAATCATAAATATACATATTTGGGAATATTGCCAACGAGTAGTAAGCCTGTTTGATATTTTTTTTTGTCTAAGAAGTTATTGAAAATTGCCTTCTGGATATAGAGTATCGATTCGTTTACATAGTTCCTCTATTATCATTGTATGAGTTGCTTGAGAACTTCGAAGTGAAAAGTGTGGGAAAGAACTCGGTCCCAAGGATATATTCTGTTGTCATTTTTCAAAGATCATTACCCAAGGAGCCCATACGAGGCCATTGGATTGCTGGTTCCATGTTAAGCTGTCATTGTGAATTTATTGTTTTCATATATGAGATTGTTAGATACATTGGAGATGGTGTTAATTTGTAAGTAGTACCTTAAGAGGTGAAGTTTATATATTTATATCTGCATATGAATATCAAATTGTGCTTAAATCCAACTGTGAGGAACTCTGTTCATAATAGTGTGTTAGTATCATTCCATGAATTTGTTCAGCAGAGGTTAAAGTACTGTTGCATTCATTGATCTTCTTTTGGTTTATCTGAGCTGCCCTGAGATAATATCAGTGCGAAAGAGTAATGATCTTATAGTTTATATTAATTCATATCCTGTAAGTAATCTATGGTCAATTTGATAAATATCTAGCTTCTTATATTTGTATGTTTAGACAGTAAATATTAGGTTAAGTTTTTATTGTGTTTGAGACTTATTATCCACTAGGGAGTTTTATCGTGAGACTGAGTGGCCCGCAAGGTGTGTTGCTATCTTACGACTCACGCACTCTAAACAATTCACGCTACCCTAGTCACTTATTCGCAAGGCTCCAGTGCTCTTCATCTTACTTTAGTGGAGCTAATAATTCTTTCCCGGCATTCGCTGGATAGTGGCAGCCTACTCTTGTAACTCTGATTCATAGTGATGGTATCTCTTCTTATTTTCGTTAATTAACTTCGGAAGTTCAAAATTATAACACCAAACTGGTGGTAAAGCGGTGGTAAAGCGGTGGTAATCTCTTAATTTTAGTTATTACCTGGGAGTTTCTAAATTTTGCTACATGACACTGGTGGCTAAAGCTGTGGGATTTAGATAGAAATCCGGTATCAATACACCAGAGGCCCACTTAGTCTTATAATTCGTGGACTCCTAAAAGATAAGAAAAATTCTCCATCAATAATATGAGCGAAGATTGATCAGTGTACTCTCACAGTTACTAGTTATTCATTTTCAGAACACCATTAGTTGGCGAGATGTAGAAACTCGGTTTAAGGAGGAGGAATTTTCTTCTAGACTGACTCAGCTAGCCCATGAGCTCGACCAGCATGAATCGCAGCAGTTCCTCTCGAAATCAGCCTATCCTCAGTCTCCTGACCGATCTCTAACAATGTTAGGAAAAGGGAACCTCACAAAGCCTCGTGATATTCCAACTCTAGAACTTGGCCAACTACAGGGTATAGATGCGGCAACTCGCCTGGAAATGTTGTTTTGATGCAGTAGAACAGTGTGACCAGGATGATGGGATGCGCATACAAATCACGAAGAGTCGGGTGAGCTCGGAACTTGCCATTTTCATTCATAACATCCAGACTAAAAATCGAGTAACCTCATGGTCGGCATTCAAGGCATTCCTTAGAGCAGAGTTTGCTATTGAAGTGAGTATTGACCAGGCCTGGCAGGAGCTGGATGCAGCCTGTTATGATATAGTAGAATCATCTCAGGCCTTTACGCACCACTTAGTTTGCCAACACGCGGCCATAGAACATAAATTTCCTAACCGAGACAGAACTATCAAGCGAAAATTGTGGTATGGGTTACCTCTTCCATCAAGGGTAAAACTCGAAGGTTTCCTAGATGATGAATATCCGTTGAGAAAATTTACTGACAGAAATGAACATGAACGTCAACTATTGGAAGTGAGTCAATCACCTCGGGCCAATGCGGTGATTTCCGAGAGAAGTGCGAAGCGAAGAGAGGTAGGAAACCGGCTATCGCCATCCACCTTGTCGAATCAAAGTGATATTTCGAGTCCAGATGGACCGAGAGACGAAGTGAAGGAACTAAAACGCTGGATCCATGGGCTCAAATCTAACCTAGCACAAGCAAATAAGGGACGGCCTAGTACCCCCAAAACATATAGTGATAAATACAGTTCTCATTGTTTCACTACATCTCACAACCTCCGAGACTGTTGGCGGAAACTCCCTCCTGGGCATTGCTTTGATTGTCGCAGACCCGGATGTCGACGTGGTGAACTCGGGTGCCCTGGACATCACAGCACCGCAGCTCAAAATGTCTCTCGAAAGGTATCCCATGAACCGTCTCAACAAAAATGACTAGCCGGCGGCCAAACATCCCCCACTATCAGTGTAATGATAAATGGGAAAATAATAGAAGCTATCGTGGACACCGGTAGTAGCTACACTTTAATTAAGGAGTCCACAATCAAACGGATTGGGGGAGAACTGAACGTACGTCAAAACCCGCCGTGCTTTCGAGGAGTCATGGGCTCACCTCTGAGAGTATTAGGAATGTTGCGAGCTGAAATAGCGGTTGGTGACGGGAAGATGCATATACAATGGTTCCTGGTAGTACCAAATTCTTGCATCAGTACTGACATACGCCTGGGATGTGACGTGTTGAGCCAAGCTCCACTCATGTGGGATGGGGTGAAAAGAGTTATGATATGAAGAGGCGCCCCTTATGTGGTGAAGCATATACGCCATCAGAAGAACAGGGTGGGGAGAGTGAGAGTTGATCCAGTAGAACTTTCTAATCCAACACAAACCTTCTCACAGATTAACTTCCTTACTACAGCACAGGTAGACCCTAACCAGTCTAAATTCATGTCCTTACCTGTAACAGAAGACCCAATAACTAATCTCATCATCTACCCTCAACATAGGATTAATTATAATAGTCATACTTATTTGGTCCAAGTAAATGAGGCAAATACCATCTACATCCCACTCATTAACACCACTAAAAAGGTAAAAGTATTTCGTATGGGTACCATTATTGGATCATACGAGGGAGTGGCCAATTCAATCCTTGACAAAATTAACATCACTAAAATACACAACGATCTTCTCCCAGAAAACGATCACGTCAAACAAAACAGAACACGTTCTCAGAAACTGAAAGCTTTGATTGGCGAACAGAACTGGCAACACCTCACTAATGAGAAGCGAGAAGAATTAACTGAGTTGATCCTTGAGTTTGACCCTCTTTTTATTCTTGACCAAGGTGAGTTAGGCCTGATCAGGGGTCCTCCAGCTCATATTAAAATCACAAACGCTCACCCCAGTCGTAGGCCTATGTATCACTATCCAATTCAAGCAAAACAAATTATCACTGAGATGTTGAGGGACATGGAGGGCAGCAGAGAGATCAATGAAAGGACCACAGCAGCCTGGTTGTCACCTATCGTCCTTGTTAATAAACCTGATGTAGTAAACGAATGTGTCTCGATTATCACCACGTAAACCAACACCTCGCGGCGGATGTCTTCCCATTTCCATGGCTAGATTAGTTAGTAGAACAAGCAGCCGGACATCAGTATTATGTCACACTGTACATGCAAGAGGTATATTTCCAAATTTTGTTAGATGATGAGAGTCGTGATCTCACTACCTTCAGTGATGGGGTGGCTCTCTACCGCCTTCCTTTCGGTCTCAACTGTTCCCCCGCAATTTTCTCATGACAAATGGTCACATTAATAGCACCTCTTCTACAGAAGGATTGGGTCAAGAATTATTTAGATTATTTAATCTTATTGGCCCCCAGTTTCCCTACTCTATTGGAGCGACTGAAACAACTTTTCGAGCTGCTTGCTCTCAGCAGGGTGAAATTCAATCTCAGTAAATGTGAATTTGGATGTAAGGAAATGACCTTCCTGGGTCACCAGATTTCGACAGAAGGAAGTAAGCCGGATCCGAAAAACATTGAAGCCATTGTGAAGATGAGGCCACCCACCACCGTGAAGGAAGTGAGACGATTCCTCGGAATGTGTGGGTTTTATAGAAAACATGTACAATTGTTCGTACAGATTGGTACACCCCTTACCAATCTGACTAAATCTCGAACGACATTTCACTGGACGGGCGAATGTCAGAAGTCTTTTGACATCTCAAATCTTCCCTTACAAATGCCCCTGTTTTGGTTAGAGCTCGGGTAGAGCAACCGTTCGTTCTTACTACGGACGCCAGCAACACTCATGTTGGAGGAGTCCTTCGTCAGATCCAAGCTGACGGTACCAACAAGCCAATCGGGTACTTCTAAAAAAAAAAAAAAACCCTTGCGAGTCTCGTTATTCAACAACAGACAAGGAGGCTCTAGCAGTAGATCTCGCGTGCCGGAACTTTCATCATTACTTATGGGGTACCCGTTTCACGGTAGTCACTGATCACCAACCTCTAACAAGCATACTCAAACACAGAACTAAATCACCTAGGAAGATCCGATGGATTCTGGAAATGAGGGAATATAACTACGATATTCAATACCTCAAAGGCAAGGATAATTTTGTCGCAGACCAGTTCCCACGCCCAGTTCGAGTGGTAGTCCGTTTGCCTGAAGCCACATGGCTTGGGTTAGACCGACAACAAATGAGAGACCGCCAGAAAGAAGAATCAGTATGGGGAGAACATGCGTAGTATCTGAAAGGTGGTAGAATCCCTGCTAAAAGATTACCAAAGACTACGTTAGATCAGTTTGGCTTGGTAGATGAGATATTACATTTTGTATGTGAAAATGCGGATGGTAGTCTTCATTATAGTCTCATAGTTCCTTGTACTTTAGTTGTTCAGGCTCTACAACATGCCCATGAATTAACAGGTCATCTAGGGCAAAGGAAAACTATCAAAAACCCTGAAGAACTCTATTACTGGCAAAATTTCAAAGTGTATGTGAGTATGTAAAAAAATGAGTAACTTGTCAAAGGTTCAAAAACGACACTGGATTGCAGCAACAGTGGAAGAAATTACCCCCAGTGAATAAACCACTGGAGAGGATTGGAATAGATCTCACTGACAGGGTTGCTGGAGTCCAGGATTATCGCTATGTGCTTATAGTAGTGGACCACTATAGTCGCTTCATTAGGTTCTTCCCCCTTACAACAAAACAGATCACACACATCACAGACAAACTTGGGCAGTATGTGGCAGAGTATGGCACCCCCCGTGGAATTGTCCTGGACAACGGAGGCGAGTTCATCAGCAGAGACTTTCAACGGTTCTGCCAGCAACACCAAATCACCCTGTACTACATGACCCCTTATCATCACCAAGGGAATGGAGTAACCGA
>JAGKTI010036429.1:0-11072 GCA_018397915.1 Birgus latro
AGTGATATGAAGCCCTTGATAGTAGATACTAAACGATTCTTTATGTGGAATGGAAGAACATTGTTAGAGACCTTCTCAGGGGCTGTTTAATTAATGATAAGAATAAATAATGATAATAAAATGAAATCCTCAGCAATAGAATGTGACAGTATCCCTGATATTTTTGCAACTGCTTTACAAAGTACTAACATTACTGAACAAATCATTTGGCGCATCCACTGAGCTCTATAATATGGAGTGGCTATCTCCGCAGCGAGCGTGAAGCCTTGACCGCAATATTGAAACCCTTCCACTCGTCGCCCCCACAATGGTAATGCAATTGGATCCACTGTTCTTAGCTTACTGTTGCTTACATAAGCTAAGCAGTGGGCCATGGCACTATATTTTCCGAATTCACTGGCTGATTTCAAAAGGCGTGGGCGTCGGTGGTGTAGATAAACAACATCAGCGCCGCCCTTGGCTCCTGGCGGCCGCTACACAAACTACGTGGTGCTACCCATGAGCAAGCCACTCCATACTATAGAGCTCAGTGGGTTGGTTCGTTATCCGTGATGTGTGTGAAGCTGACCTAACCTAGGCAAATTTCAGCCTAACTGGTTAACTGTTATTATGCTTCCAGGCTCGCTTAAGACTCTAACATCACAATATATGAACATGCAACTCTAACAAGTATCAACAGGAATAATATAAAGTAAATTATCTGGCAAGAGATGCTTATTTCTTATTTCTTGTAGGAATTACTCAGATGCAGTCTTCAAGCAGCAGACAGTGAAGACGTGCATTAATGTATTGGAAATTTTCATTTGCTGTACTACAGTCAGATTGTTTAGCCAAGTGAAGGATACAATAGGTTTGGCGGACTTTCATAAATTTCATAAAAATCTGGTTTCCTAAAGGGACTGATTCAACTTTAGGCTGCAAAATAGTTTACTCTCCCAAAAAATATCTTCATATACGGTATCTCAGCACTGCTACAGATAGAAGTCGTCCCCATAATACTGTGTATCATTATCCATTCTTGGCTGAATGATGTTATCTTTTATGTATGACTTCAGTTTTGTAAGACCCAAGTTCCCTCTAAACTTTGCCTGCAGGATATTTTCTGACTGAAGCAGGGTTGACAGGTTCAGAGTACTAAGACCTGCTTCAAGCTCATTTGACCATACATTTGTTCTTCATCCTGTACATTTTTTTTTTCTTATTTTAATCAACTAGATCACTTTACTTTCTTACTATCTCTAAAATGACAGCTGCATCGTACTGACGTGAAGTAGGAGTTTGCTGGCTCTACTATCACCGTTTCCCGCCCTTATTTTCGTTTCCATCCGCTCGAACGCGAAGGAAACTGCACTCCAAAGGTTCAGGTTGGTGATTACAGTCTGGAACAAAGCAATGTGTGTCACTTCAGACTAAGTTTGTGGAAAGCTCCAGAGTTGCCAACGACGCTGCCGTAGTAACATCGGAACAACCAAGAACCCTGAACTGTCTCTGTAGTCTGCCTCAGTAGATCATCACTCAATCCGGTACGTAGTACAGTGTCGATCATGTTCATTTTATCATTGGTAGAGCATAAATATTATTATTCTTATTTCTTTGGACATTATTTTACTTGTTGCTATTATTTGGCATCATATTGCCAAACACTAGTAGGGTGTACAAAGTAAGCCTAATACTAAAAAGAACACACCTAGTTTAGATCAGTTTCATGAGTATGAAGTGTTGATTGAAATATAAGTTTTTACAGAGATGTAAAATATATATTTGAAGAGGTGACAATGTAATCGTGAAAGTAATCATTACTACGGTTACTTTTCGAGCGAAATCAAATAGGACTGCGATTGCTTTGCAAATAATATGAATAATCAATTAATTACGATTACCGTTACTTTTCGAACGTAATCAGTTACGATTGCGATTGCTTTGCAGATAATATGAATGTAATCAGTTACGATTACGGTGACATGAAAATCTGTAATCGATTACGATAACATTACGGTTACCTGTGTCTGCAGACGTTACTTTGACTTTCCATCGATGTTCGCAGTCTTGTTGCAGCTTTAATGGTTTCCGAGATGCTCCTCTTTTGGTGTTGTGTGTGGCCCTTTTTAAGCTTTTTGCGGCAATATAGTGGAAAAATGTTACTTATGTGACACCCGTTACTTTTCCGTAAACTTTCAATAGAGGTGTGTAGGTTGCGGTGGCTTTAATAATTCTTGGGATAACCTGGTTTTGGTTCTCATTTTGGTGATCCCTTCAATCATGAATATGACGGCGAGTTTTGATAAAAATCCATTAGCACCTATTACTTTTCCATTACTTTTCCAACGATATGCATAGACCTGCCGTATCTTTAATAGTCTGAAGATAAGCCAGTTTTGGTGCTCAATTTGGCGCTTGTTTGCTTTTTTTCAGATAAGGTGGTGTATTTTGAGCAATTACTTGCGGTGCATCTTATTTTTTCTTAAGTTTTCAGCGATGTGTGCCCAGTTCTGGTGACATGCTCTACCATGTGCTCTACAAAGGATACCTCAACTACATGCGGTATATTAATTGTTCTCGTTCGCTCGCTGGAACAGAACCATTATTTTCTGTTTTCAGAATCGTGATTGGTTTAGTTTCCTACTACAGTTCTGGAACACTGTACAGCTTTGGCCAGAGGTAAGATGTTGACTGCACTGTTCATTACCAAAAATCATTACTTTTGGTAATATAATTCCCTACTAGGAACTGTTAGTGCTTCTGAAGTATCACCTATACAACTGTCTAGCACACAGCATTTTTTTTTTGTTTTTTTTTGTGAAAAAGGGTACACAGTACCCAGTGTCTTACAGCCATGATAAAGGAAAATTGCTGTCTCCTTTTATGGACATTCATGTACCGTCTGTGTGTTCCAAGAAATATTTTCAACCGTAGCAAATGATACGATGGGGCCAAGCAACCGTGTGTTTATGTGTGGAGCAAGAGAAGGTAGCGTGAGTGTGTCCTTACATTTTGTCAGATGCGGCTAGTTCATCCACTGTCTGGATACGGTAGGGGTAGACAGGAACGGTGAGCACTGACATAAGGTTACTCATGTAGGCCGCCGCCAGGATATCCACCGCCACCCACCACACCACCAGCCACACTCGCGCCCACGACGCCGACACCACTTCCCCAGGCATGGGCTGGTTCAGCAGCACAGAACACACCTGTGCCCCACACAAACACCAAGAGCTGAAATTATCTTGAATTACTGTGTTAATTCAAGAATGATAATTTCCGATATGAAATGATGATCCAGCAGTTAAGTCACTGCGTTACTTATTGACTACTGGGAGTGAATGTCTGGTACAAGATCTAAAGACTAAAGTCTTTAGATCTTGTTCTGGTGCAAGGGAAAGGGAGACCTAGGCTCAGAATGTATACTGCACGTGTTTATGGTAATGAGTGTGGTGTTCTGACCCAGTGAAATCTGTGAGAGGCATGAGGGATGAGATTCATTGGTCTACTTGTTTAACATCTCCGCCAGCGAAGTCGGAGTGGGTTGTGTATTCATCCCTGTTTGTCCGTCAGTTTATTTGCTTGTATGTGTTTGTCCACAAGATGTTTCAAAAAGTTATTGATGAATATCTGTGGAACTTCGTGAATGGGTCGTGGGCCGGGAAGAGTTTATTAAATTTTGGTGGTGTTCTAAGCTGGCCAGTATAGGCGTTGGCGGTGGTATCCACTGAGCTTTATAGTATGGAGTGGCTTTCTCATGGGTAGCACCAAGTAGTTTGTGTAACAGCCGCCAGGGGCCCAGGGCGGCGCTGATGTTTATCTACACCACCGACTCCCACGTCTTTTGAAATCAGCCGGTGAGTTCGGAAAATATAGTGCCATGGCCCCTTGCTGATCTTATGTAAGCAACAGCGAAACAGAAACAGCAAGCTAAGAACAGTGGATCCAATTGCATTACCATTGTGGAGGCGACGAGTGGAGGGGTTTCAATATGGCGGCCAAGGCTTTACGCTCGCTGCGGAATAGCCACTCAATATTATAGAGCTCAGTGGGTGGTACACGCACTCTGAGTACGCCCAACTCATTCATAATGCATCTGTAACTTACTTAAACTCATTTCTCTGTTCCTTTAACAAAGCACCCACACAACCACGTCAATAGATGCTCGTAAAGGAAGAATTTTATCACAGTTTCCGAGTTTGCATAGGATACTGCAGTAAATGTTAAGTGATGCGCAGTTCCTGAATTAAGCGTAAACAAGGAAGTACAAAGAAAGTAGGAGATTGTTGATTAACGACTAATGCATATGAGATACTTGTATGATGTGTATGATCTTGATGTCTTGAATGTCATATACTCGTACTGTACACACTCAGAAGTGTTTCCCCTGGTTCATTTTTTTTTTTTTTTATCCTGCATGAAGAGAGGAGATATATTTTCTTTCTCACATAAGCATTTTCAGATTGAGAGATATGTTCTTTGCAGCAGTGAGAGCAAAAATGTGAGTGAGAGTTTTAGCATATTTTTAAGTAGGAAATATTTCCATTAATCTTGAGATCGCTGTTTTAAAGATGCAGATTATTGCTGCTTTTCAATCAGGTGGTGACGGGGTCTTTGTGAAGGTGGTTGTGAAAAAATGGGTTAATGACAAAATATTGGGGGAAAATCACTGGCATAGAGCCGCAGTGTATGTGCTGCATTTAACGGATTCCTGCTGTGGCCCAGTCAGACTATACGTATGCAGTTATTCACCGCTGAAGGCACTGGAAGTGGAGGCAGTGGGAGTGTGTATCATGACAGTGGGGACCCAGTCAGACAAATACAGCACTTCTTGCTATAGGCATCAAAGTATTTTGTCATGCACGTTGACTGACTTTAGTTATTGATGTGGATTATATCAACGTGGAATAATATTACTTGCATTAGCTTTTCTTCCCATTATCACTGAGTTACGTAGACCGACTTTCTGCGTTATCTGTGTGTGTGTTTTTTATTGACATTAACAACTTCGCTGTACGATTATTATTTCTTTTAGCTGCATGGCAATTATATTTAGGATCCATGAGATATTTTGTAGTGGGTGAGAGGGAAACAGTTTCTAATGACTGCCAAGCAAAGTTCTGTTATACCCAACAAAAGCTTTTGGCAGTAATGACATTAAATCGAAAGACGTCGTGGTACGGGAGAGGGACATCTTCACGTGATGGCACCGATAGAGCCGGGCAACTCTGCTCCCCAGTTTTACAAACATCCGTCAGCTTCCTCCAGACAGAGGAATGACAGACTGCCGGAGAAGGGGAACCTAGCTTGCAATCCACCGGGTTCACGTTTCAGATTAACCTTGGACTACAACTACAACGACTAGTGTACTATTGTAGTGCACTAACTTGGACCAGATTTTCGTCCTGTTGCAGCTTATTTCAGGTAGCTTAGTGACAGAATTAAATGCTACTAACTACATACTTTCCATTGCACTTCTTTAAGACTAGCGTCATATGTTAGTGTTGATCTATTGTTAAAACTTAGTACGCAGGATGGAGGAATGGCAATCTTAGGCCAAGTTAACATAAAAAGGGTATAGTACGTCATCCTTCTGAAGGGTTAATACTGCGGGGAAACAAATGGCCTACATTCCATTCTATACTAGTTGCCTAAAACCTCTCTCCCATCTGCTTGCAGTGCTTTGTTCCGAACTGACTGCTAGAAACAGGGCTGTTCCAATAACTTTTAAAAAACTGCAGTTTGAAAGTTTCTTTACACCTTTCATGTGCACATAGTTATCTCCCTCCCCCCTTTCTCTCTCAAACGGTATTATAAGAGTAACAAACCCCAGCCATCCTACGGATTGAAGCCCTTCTGAGCTACATTTGATAGGAACGCCTTAGCCCACTGTACCACCAGGCGTCATTTGGTTGTTTGGTTACCACTCAACGTACGTTTTGATTTCCCCGTCTAAAAGAAACCATTTATCTTCCCACTCATTGCAGGAAGAGTAGGTCAGTCTCCTGTTCCTAACTGTTCCAGAGTAGTTTTGGTGGCCTTGCCTCGTGGATCTACGACCTTAAAGGGATCAGCTTAGTATGACGTTCTTCAACGTAAAACTGCGAGGCCCAATGCAGTTTTTGTACAGTGGCCTAACATACAGAAGCGACGACCATTAGATGTGGTAAGCCAGTATACCGTGTTGCACTGTGCATTCAGCAACAATGCAGAGATCTGTCACTCTTTACTCTCATCATATGTGCCAAAAATATTGCATATTTCATAAATTCGTGGCTGAACCGCACCTTCACATTTTCTATCTTAAGAACACTGACGACTGATATACATTTCTATATTGTTTGAGGTACAAACTATTAATTTTGTTTGCAACCATCACTTACGTAGTCTATCTTAGAGTGTTTTATAATGAGTGAGGATTTTGGTGGCAGCACATGAAATGTGAAACAACTCTCCTGACATGATTAACAGCAGCAAAGAAAAAGAGAGGAAGTAGAAGATGCCTTACTCTTTTTACTCTAATCTGGCCCAGATTTTCGTCCTTTTGCAGCATATTTCACTAGGTCAGTGGCAAAATGAGGCAATGCTTTGGCTCTAGATATGTTTCGTGAAAATTTTTCACGAATAGCGTCATATTCATGTTACACTTCGACATTCGAGATGGAGAGATGACAATTTTAGGCCAAGTAAGAGTATAGTGATGTCACACACTAATGATGGACGTTCAAGAACTAAAACACGTTACCTTGAGAGAGTAGCCGAGAAGATCGGTGATGTAATGGAAATGGTACAGAAGGACTGCCAAGACTGTGCACGACACTACCGATGTAACCAACACAAGGATCCACGTAAGTTTGGAAAAAGGGTACACGACGTTCTTCCAGCGAGGAGCAGGAGGCGGCACACCAGCTAAGATTCCAAAACCGAACTCAAAGTATGGGTATGTGAAGTCAAAATCAGAAGTCCTGTCACGGGTGATAATTAGCGAATTGATTGCCATATCTGACGTTCCATTAAGCAAATCACCAATCAGTCCTTCCCACTTCCCGTTGACTTTTACTCCCCATATTATAACACCTCTTTCAACAAGTACATATGAAAAGTTTAGTTTATCTCCAATTATCTGTAGTGTATCCAAGTTCATTCCTACACATTTACCGTTCTTCATATATGTAAAAGGATTATCCGTACAAACGGATCGCACCCGGAACACCTTGCCGCCAAAATCAAGGAATCGTGGTGGGAAGAGCGAGTGACGTTTGCTAAACCTCTGGGGAGTCCAGACGCCGAGGGGCGCCTTGGTGAGCGGGCGGCCTTGTGCAGAGTGCTGTGTGGGCAGGCTGGTGTAGGCGTTGAGGCGGAGCTGGCCAGCTTTGACCGCTGGCTGCAGGAGCAAGATGAACTGTGATCGCTGGACAGCCGACTGAACGAGCACGGACGTGGTGTTGAAGTGCTGGTCCAGGCAGAAAAGGACGAGGTAATTGGGGTTCCAGTGTCTGTTGTCTGCCAGGAGGAGGAAGAAGGCGGTGGGGTCGTGGTGGAATAGGATGAGAGCGGTGAGATGGGAGCCTTTAGTGTGGTGGGCTGGACGGGTGGTGTGGAGGAGTGAGTGTTTGGTGGCAAGGATGACGGACGTGAAGGAATCTCCAGCCACTGCCACCACCGGACCCACGCCAAGCAGACGCTGGCTGTGGTCGTCGGTGACCAGCAGGAGGTTATGGCCACGCAGCGGACCCGACACCATTGCTCTTAGAGCTTGTTGGAGCAGGGCAGGGTAGTCTGGGGCAGAAGAGAGTGTGGTATTAGATAATGTACCGTTGTTATACTTGGTGACAGCCATTTGAAACAACTTTACAAGTGTTGTGGTTGGGAGTTGGTATAGCTTACCTGACTGTAGAGAAGAAAACTGAAGTGATGCAGCCACAGCGGGAGCATAGAAAAGGAGGAGAGAGAATAGGAAGCTGAGTTGACTCCATGACTGCTTCATGGTGACTGAGACTACAACTTCTGGTCAACACCACCTTTAGATTTCCATCTGTAATAACACCTCAACCTTTCTGTCTGTCACGACGCATGTGAAGATTAGGTATTTAAGAGATTATCTGGGAATTGGAATTGACTCTGTATAATGGGAGAGAATTTTTCAGAGGAATAACAGCGTGACCTTAATCTCAGAAAGCAATCAATGACCAGGAGTCAGAAGTAAAAAATAGGGGAGTTTTCCTGACCAGTACCAAATCCAAAACTTGTACATACGAGTGTTGCCAAATAATCGAAATTATTATCGTAGAAAAATGGCCCAATTCCAATGAGAAATTGACTTCAAGGACGAAACTATCATCATCCTTAAATAAACTACATAAATGAATTTAATCCTTTGTCAGAGAATTCCCGTAACTTAATAAATTCGTCTTGGGTTTGCTCCAATGGGAAATCTATATGAAAATACCAGTAAAAATGTATATGCAAGAAAATGGGTAAGAATAAAATAAAATAAGGCAGGAAACATGCAATATATGTCCTTCCCAGAAAAATTACGGGTGTAAAAATCAAGCTCCGCTCATTTCAGAATCTGGATCCATTGCGTTTAAAATACTGTAGGAAAATTATTGAGGAAAAAGTTCTGTAGCTCAGCAGTTGGAATTAGCGTCGGTTAATTCTTGCATTGAAGAATTGTCTTTTTTTTTTTTCTCGTGTCTACATGTTTTACAGCTTTGAGTTTCGGAAATGTAATAAACATATTTGTGCCAGATGTATTTGCATCTGCTTTCTCTATTTAAATAATGGTTTTCTCGTACGGTGTTTGCATTACAAAGTGTTCTTGGTTCTTAGTTGATATGGAAATAAATCATTCACCCTCTGTTGTGTTGTACTTAACCGCTTCATTCCGATTATACTTTTTTTCCATTTTACTCAGGCAGCTACGAGGCGATTTTATTCAGCTTGAGAAGAATCTTTAATAATGACGGAATTAATGAAGGCCAGGCTATTTATGAATCCCCCCCCTCCTTCAAAAATTCTTTTCAGCAGAACGAAATCGTCTGAAGTTGATAAGAATAAAATCAGCATGTACAAAAGTAACACGCGAGAGGGTTATGTTCTACAAGGGCTAAGCGTCTCGATTCCGATAATCGTTAGTGAGTGACTGACGGACAACGTATTTTGTAGAAATGATCTCGGCTTTAAATATGCGTCGTAGAACTGGTGGGTAAACAAACACGTATATTTTTATCACTGATCAGTGTAGCCTCTTTCTGTTTCGTCCAGTGTCTTATTATCACCTTCCTTCAGCAAGACAGAACGATAATGTTTTTCCCTGCGTTTGCGCGCGCGCGCGCGTGTGTGTTACTATTGTCTGTGTATCTGTTCCCATAATATCTCTTGAACGGCATGAGGTATCAATATGGAACTTTCAGGGTATCAAGATATGGCCAAAATCTTGTACGGGTTCAAATATGAGCACTTTGGGGCAAGGTCACCAAAATGGCGGCCAAAGATCAACTACTTTTAATATGGATTGACTATGAAACGCAGTGACTGAATTCCGTAGAGTTTTGCAAATTTTCTTCATTTTTGGTTGTAGGTAGCCTGTAACTTGGTCAACAGCATATTCGGCCTCCGAATGCTTTTCTTTCATTTTTTTTATTTGTATTCATTCAGTAATATGTTTAAATTTATAAAAGGTGGTTCAGTATTTTGAGGCTCCAGATTAACGCCAATTATTAGTTGTTAATAAACGGATTCCAATTAAACTCCACACTCCCACATATCAGTCTGTCATTTATGTTCTGAGATTGAAAATATCCCGATATTTGAATTTATAGATGTATCCTCAGAGAATGAACTGCCACTAACCCTCCAGCGCGGTACTGAATAGCATCAGCTGAACTATTCCACTGATCTATAGTAAAAATATCCTTGGTAACTGAAGGTTTGACTGTAACTTCACTCACTTTTTTTTTTTTTTCAGTGAGGCCACCTTATGAGAAGCGTATTTAGCAACAAGGCTTAAGCACTCGATGAATTCAAAGAAATTATCATTAAGGAGACTTCAGCCTTCCCTGCGGATATATTGCACGCTATATTCCCAAGTGTGGGAAACTGGGTTGTATTATGTTTAAGAGTTGATGGAAACTACCGGTGTAGTCAGTATTTGATGTAATTGTAAATAAAGTATAATGAAATAAATAAAGTACTTTATTTTTAATGCAAGGAAGAAGGAACCAAAGGCCAGGGGCCTGCAATTGCACCCTTCAAGAAAAAAATAAAACAAAATAGCAGAGCCAAATTCAAGATCCATTCATTTCGAGATGCCTGGACACACTGCGTTTGAGAGACTGGAGATCGTAGGCAGTAGGAAAAACAGACAGAAGGAGACAGTTTCAGAGCTGACCTGTTGCATACATGAAGGACTGGGAGTAATGGTTAGCTCTTGGATGAGAGAGTTTGACAGAAAATGGATGAGAGTTTGTTGCTAGCCGTGTGCTAAGTGCTCGCCGGAGTAGTGGAGGGATGCAAGTAGATAGTTCAGAGGAGCAGTGACATTGAAGTAGCTATAGAAAAGACCAACAGTGCGGCGAAGAGGCAGATGTTGAAAGGAGCCAGGAAGAAGTGAAGAGTTAATGAGATAAAAAGCTTTTATAAAGTAATTATAAACCTTTTCTTTAATAACAAATTTATTATTCACTGGGTCTCCCAACAGTGAATAATATTGTACCTCTTTTTATTTTTTATCGGTTCTCTCTCATACGTCTGAATTTGCAAGTGTTTTGGCAGCAACACGAATTTGGTTACATGATGTAACTCTTTGCACAAGACAGTCTCATTTACTGATAATAACAATCGGCAATTGACGTACACAACATTGTTTATATAATAGCGTTATACTAATTGAATGAATACGCTGACATTGTTTTTGCCGCACCCATGCACATAGGCGGCTTAGTAAAGCGCTTGTCCCCATCTGTGTCACTGAATAACTCACTCATTCTCTTACTTCCACTACGGTTTTCAAGGATAGGGTCTGGGCGGTATGGATGGGTGGGTGGGTGTTGTTTTATGCAGAGAAACCGAAACTTGGCACAGTTACAAAC
>JAGKTI010036430.1:0-11072 GCA_018397915.1 Birgus latro
CTTTTCCTATTACACTGAGAAGGCAAATGCCCCTATGGTTACCACACACTGCTTTTTCCCCTTTTCCTTTGTACAGAGGAATAATTATACCTGACTTTCAGTCCTCCGGGACTCTACCCTCCTCCCAAGCCAGTCTGCACACCTTCCACATCCATTCCATTACTATCTCTCACCCATCCTTCAGCATTTCACCACACACTCCATCAATTCCTGGGGCTTTCCCCAGTTTAACTTTCTTCATTGCTTCCACCACTTCCATCCTTGTGATTTCTTCCTCTCTTCTCACAACCCTCCTTCTCCCTGCCATTCCCCAGCCACTTATACTTGCATTACTTTCATTCTCTATGTTCAACAGTTCATTAAAGTGTTCTCTCCATCTGTTTACTTTTTCTCCCTTCTCCACTAGTAATCTACCATTTTTATCTTTCACACCCCCACTGACTTCGTTGGCACCCTGTCTAGCTCTCTTTACCTCCTTCCAGAACATTTACTTACATTCCCTTCACTTTGCACTCAAATTCCTTCCAAACTCCTCATCCACTCTCTTCTTAGTCTCTCTTACTAATCTTTTCACCTCTCTCTTCCTCACTACATATAACTCTCTCGTCCGTCTCTCAGCTGTTCCTCATCCACTCATTGTATGCTTTCTTCTTTTGTGCCACAGCCTCTCTCACCTCTTCAGTCCACCACGCTGTTCCCTGAACCCCCTTTTGTCTTCTCTTCACCCCACACACCACCTCACATGCTGCACAGATTTCTTCTGTGAATACCTTGCACACACCTTCCACGTCCCCCATTTGCTCCAATCTATATTTACCCAATCGCTCCTTCACTTCCCTTTTATATTCAGCCTTTATTCCATCCTCTTTTAGCTTTTCTACCCTCCTTGTAACAAATACTTCCTCCCATCCTTCTCTTCTTCTCTTCCTCCATCTTGTTTGGATTCTGATTCTGGCCACCACCAAGTGGTGGTCAGAAAGTCCACTTCCCCAACCTCTATATACTCTTTCATCCATTACACATCTAATAATAGAGGAATTATTTGGAGAAGAACAGGGATGTTTCAGGAAGGGAAGTCATTGTGTGGTTAAGATACAGTATACATTCTTAGGTCTTTAATGGAAAAGTTTCTAGGGAAGGGAAAGAAGTTGTATGTGACCTTCATGGATTTGGAGGAAGCACATGACAGTGGATAGACAAGGATTGTGGAAAGTATTCAGAATATATGGAGTAAATGGGAAGTTGTTTATGCCGTGAGGAGTATGTACGAGGGTGCTAAGGGTGCAGTGCGTGTGGATAGTGAATTGAGTGAATTTTTCTGTTTGAAGGTTAGTTTGAAACAAAGATGTTCCATGTCCCCATGGTTGTTCAGTCCATTTATGGATGGGGTTATAAAAGAGATACAAGGTAAGGCAGTGGATGTTGGAGCAGCCCTTATGAAAGAGGGCAGTGTGTGGAAACTCCCGGTACCATTGTTTGCAGATGATACTGTGTTGTTAAATGAGGATGAAGGGGAGCTGCAAGGCTTGGTGAGTGAGTTTGGGAGAGTGTGTAAGAAACGGAATCTTAGGTGAATGAAGAGAAGAGTAAAGTTATGGTCTTCGAGAGAAATGAAGTCGCTGAATGTACAGTTAGGTTGGATGAGGAGGAAATGTAAAATGTGAGTGTGTTTAAGTACTTAGGTAGTGTGATGAGTAAGGATGGAAGTTTAAAGGGTGAAGTGCTTGAAAGGGTGCAACAAGGAAGAAAGGGTTCTGGTTCTTTGACAGCAGTGATAAGAATCAGGGAAATGAGCATGGAGGTGAAAAAGTTACTGCATGACAGTATTGTGATACCAACTGTAATGTATGGAAGTGAAGCTTGGACCTTGTTGGAGGGACACTAGTCAAGAGTGAGAGCAGTGGAAATGAGTTATTTGAGAGGAGCATGTGGAGTCACATGGAGAGGCAGACTGACAAATGAGGATATGAAGGAGCATTTTTTGTGTGAATGTAGATGTGATAGGAAGTGTTAGGAGAAACATATAGAGGTGGTTTGGCCATGTGAAGAGGATGGAGAGTGAGAGATTGATGAGGAGAGTACTGTATGTGAGTGAGGTGGAGGTGGCGAGAGGGAGGGGGAGGCCAAGGATGAGATGGAGGGATGTAGTGGAGAGGTATATGAGAGAGGGGGGTGTGAGCTGGGAGCATGGCAGTGAAATGGCAGGGGACAGGGCTACATGGAGATGATTTGTTTGTGGCCACCCCTTACGGGATTAAGACGTCTGGCAGTGAAAAGGTAGATAAATAGATAGATAACTATTATCCATGTCTCCATCTTTTTTACTGTATTTATCACAGTATAATAATAGGAAAATTATAGGTCAAATTAATCATTAAACAGATAAAGAACACTTTTTTGTGTGTGTCAGATTGGACTGACTTGTTGTGTGTCTGTGTTATCTGTGTCTCACTCTATTTCCAATAATCTGTACTATTGAAATATCTACAGGTGTATCATTATTATTAATATTGTTGTTATTATGAGATAGAGGGATGGAGTAGGGAGGTAAATGAGAGAGGGGGTGTGTGAGTTGGGGAGAGGGCAGCGAAATGGCAGGGAACAGGGCAACTTGGAGGCAATTTGTTTGCGGCCACTCCTTATGTGATTGAGACGTCTAGCAATAGGTAGCTTTTTTTTTTTTTTAAGCTAGATTTTCTTTTGTTAGCTCTCCTTTACATGATTTACATATTGATATTAGATTGATGAGGTACTGTATGGGTGTCAGTAAAGTTAACAGGCACCATTTACTTGCATATACTGTCTATACCTGTAGAGAGTTTTCATGTTTGATCAGTGATTCTTTTCATGTTGCTGCAGATATTGTTTTCCGGATTCCTTTTTCCCGCTGTAATACTGTACCCTACTGTAAATCCATGTTAAATGCTGAGAGAGTGGCAGGTCAGCTGTATAAGTAGCAGTGTAACTTTAACATGCACTTTGTCTGTAGTGTGAATTTAATATATTAAAAAAAAGTGTCAGATAAGCATCGAGGACTTTCCGTATTGCTGTTAATTGTTTTGTCAGTAATTCTGCTTCTGCAGTACTGTATTAATGCACTACATGGAAGTTTTCATGATGTTCAGAAGTAACAGTAGCCATGGTCTCTATAATAATAGAGAATTAAGTGATTTAGAAGGAAAAAAAATATAAGATGGATTAATAGTCTTCTTGCAGTCTCCATGCTCAATCCTTTGTTTCATAAGAAGGCTTTCACAGCACTAATCGCTTTTCTTTCTTGGAACTGCGGTATACAAATGATGCCGTACTGCCTGCTAATAATGAGTGAAATGTGCAGATTGCTTAAGAGTTTTGTGGATTTAACTATCGAGACATTATAGATGTTGAGAGAAAGAGAGGGAGAGTTATGTTGGTTAATGGAGAAAGACAAGAATTGAAGGAAGAATTTCTGGGCTCTCTTCTAGGTGGCACAATAGGTTTTGTAGTACCTCTTTCTTAGCAGTTTATAAGGCATATAACAGTGTATCATTTTAATATGGGCATACAGTAATTTACATCAGTAGCATACAAGAAGATATTGAGGTGCTGTGTACGAAATACATCACAAAGCAGGAGGCGTTATGAATCTCCAAAGCCATTTAAAGTTCAACACTGAGTGCCTTGATGTAGAGATAGAAAAGAGAGATAACTGTGTTAAAGGAGGTGGAGAGTAGAGTAGTCTTTTTTTGAACCAGATTTTTATTTATTTACAGTAAGACCTCACTATAACGGACTAATTGGGGCTCAGGCCAGTCCGAAATATGCGATTTTCTGATAAAAGCAACATCCGGACTTACCCCTGCTAATCTGGACTTCTTCCGATATATCAGACATTAGTCCGGATTGCATCAGTGGTTTTCACCACCATTGCAGTATTGTACTGTGTTATACCTTCATTACATTGATCAAATAGTATAATAATACTGTACTGTGCACTGAAAAACATGTCTTTTACTTGTCTTATTGTGGTGAAAATAGCTGAAGTTGTCAGGCAGTCTGGACTGCTTTCTGGCTATATCGGACTTTCTCCGATATATAGGAGTTTAGTCCGGTAGCTCCTTGAGTCCGATAAAAGCGAATTCCGGTCTACTGAAGTCCGTTATATCGAGGTTTTACTGTATTTATTTATTTATTTTTCTTTCTCCCTGCCAGTGCACCCAGCGAGGACACATTAAAGCACTACAAGCGACAGGTGGACTTCCTCAGAGGTGTGTTGGAGGCTGAAAGTTGTGTAAGTACTGAACATTTAATGGTCTGCTGACACAAGTTGATTCATTTGAACACCAAGTACAGTATACTGTATACAATAAGTGGTTGGCCACTGCCGTTGACCCTGGAAGGTAGTATGATACCATAATAATAATGTGTGGTTACAATTTTGGTAACAAGCTGTACAGTTACCACTGTGAGGCAGCAACAATTTAGTTGTATTAAATTGACTTTGGTATTTGGTTAACCATTCAGCCTATCGTAACCATTAACTTTTTTTTTTTTTTTTTTTTTAATGTGCCTGACTCTGGGCATAGGCTTCACAGCCTATCAAGGCCCAGCAGTCCTCCTACACCCCCAACACCTCTACATGTCACCACTTCGGCGCTAACACCCACCGTCCATATTGGATACATGCTAGGGCTGTCTCATACAGGACTGGTGTATTGGTATTAGCGGAGGTATTTTTACAACATGTCGGCGGGTCTTCTGGTAGATCAGGAAAGTCTGCTTTTAGGAAATTCAAGTCCTTAAACTGTTCCCTGCCCCAGCTGGGTTTCGATCCTGGGTCCATTAGGACTGCAGGCCGCCTCTCTACCGATTGAGCCACCTGTACCAACAACAATTTTTTTTTTTTTTTTTTAAAGATACGTAGAATTATCAAAGGTCACTGTAACAAGTGGCAGTATTTATGAAGTTATAATACAGCCTCTTGTACTTGTGTCTTGCACTTGTTTGAGAAATGAGCTCTCTGCACCAACATTAGTTGGAGACAGGCATGAATACCGTAGAACCAAATGCCAATTTAACATGAGATAGGTTCCTTGAGAGGTCGCCTAAAATTGATTTTGCCCAGAATCAGTGTTGTTTGAATGGGAATAAAATAGCTTGGTTCCCGAGAGAAACCATAGTAAAAATTCTTTTATTAACTAATAATTATAGACAATACATGTCAGAATGATAAATTAGCACCATTCATACCCGACATTGAAGTCGAGAGTTGAACGGCATCCTTACTGCGTGGTATGTACAAGTACACTGCATGCTGCCTCATGTCGCTCGCATTGCCTCACATCACTCACGCCATACCTCTGCTCCAAACTGGCACCCAGCACTTGAAGTGCTGTTGCCACATTGCAGAGCATCCAGCACCTTACTTTTCTGCGTCACTATAGTCAATTGCCTGATTACTTCGTATTTGGAAAACTAATAGTCTCTTGGACATCGAGGCGGTGGTTGATGGACTCAATGGTAGTGGTGCTGGGGGAGAGTAAATCACACAGTCCTGTACATCTGCTCCCTAAGGAACCAGCATGTGAACTAAGAATGCTTTCTGCAGAGTTGCCATGAAATCCACACTCGTTGTGTTGTCATTATTCCACACCTCGTTTAGAGACCAGGATGGCAGAGGATACATTGTTGGTACAACTAATATAAAAATTTGGTATACGTGAATACTGAGAGAGAGGGTATTAATAATGATATCAAACCTATTATGATTTAAGTGAAAGGCCATTAGATGATTAAGATGGTTAATAATTCAGCAAATGCTGATAAAAAACCAACCAAGAGACAAGTAAATTTATTCACATCTAAGTATTGTAGTTGATCAACTGTACACAGTTCACAACATTGTTTCAGTAGTTCTTTACTATTACAAGGTAAGTGTGGACTGCTAATGGTTGGTTGTTAAGTATTTTTTTTTCAGTAAGATGTAATGATATTGCCAGGTGGGCGTCGGTAGAGTGTCCCACAATGTAATCTTCCTTGTTAATGCCTCCCAACCATGATAAAATCACTCTTCGTTTTGTTTTGTTTTTGAAGGCTCCAACATGCTTGCATGCGTCGGCCTTGGTCGCCTAATGGCGGCTTTCCATGCTGCTTGATCTCTGGCAGCCTCCCTGTTCAGTCCCTTAACCCTTAAGTCGCACTTAATGACCTCGTCCCATGTCTTTCTCGGTCTCCCCCTCCCAACCCCTCCCCCAGTATTAACACTTCTCACCCTCTGTACCCAATTATCATCCTCCATCCTCTCCACATGTCCAAACCACCTCAGCCTACCTCTCCTCATCACAACACCAATACACTCCAGTCCCATCCTACCTCTCAACTCTTCCATCGTAAACCCAGCCCCCCCAGGCCTTGCACGCAGGGACACACTGCACATCCACCTAATCATTGTCATTTCTGTATGTTTAAACCTGCGAATATCCTCTTCCTTTACTGCCCAGGTCTCACTACTATACAGCATCACACTCCTAACACATGCTGCATACAAAGACCCCTTAGCACGTAAGGAGAGTCCTCCCAATGTCAGGAGAGGCAACAGCTCCCTGAACTTCTTCCAACCACTTCTCACCCTAGCAACCGAGCTAACTCCAGCCCCACCGCCGGCACATAACATATCTCCCAAATAACAAAACTCCTCCACACTCCAGAGACTCACCTGCAAGTTCAACCCTCTCACGCCTAACAATCTCCACCATCTCTCCCCAACGCGCCGCACACATGAAATCATCATTATCTCGCAGTCTACCTCCAATACCACTACATCTCTTGTGCACCCATTTATCACAAACACTACACAAAATGGAATTACTTCCCACACTCTTGTGGCAAACTGCACATGGCCACTCTCCCTTTCCTCTGATTGTACTGCCGCCTACCCTAGATATCATCATTTTTGTTTTATCTGCATTTACCCTTAAGCCCTTGTGCTCCATACAATCTCTTCACTTCTTAAATCTTTCCTCTGCCTCCTTTTCATTCTCTACAATCAACACCAAATCATCAGCATACAACATCTCTCATGGGAGTCCATCTCTGAAGTCACGTGAGAGGGCATCTAGCACCATGATAAACAACAAGGGACTCAAAACTGACCCCTGATGCACACCAACATTCACGGAAAACTCATCACTTAAAACTCCATTCACTCTTACCTGGGTGCGAGCACCCAGGTACATGGCCATAACCACCCTAACCAACCACTCTTCCAACCCTAGCTTTCTCATTGCCCACTGCACCACCTCTCTAGGGACTCTGTCAAAGGCCTTTTCCAAATCTACAAAAACAAAATACAATTCCCTTTTCTTTCCCATATATTTTTCCTGAAGCTGTCAAACAGTGAATATGGCATCAGTGGTCCCCCTGCCTGGCATAAACCCAAACTGCATCTCGTCGATATTCACTCTTTCTCTAATCATACTTTCTAGAACTCTCTCCATTACTTTCATTATCTGATCTAAGAGGTTTATACCTCTGTAATATCCCCTTTCCAGGGCATCACCCTTCCCTTTGTACGCATTTACAATTATACTCTTCAGCCAATCATCTGGGACAACACACTCATATATAATCATGTTTATCAGGTCAGTGACTAACATCACCCCAGTATCTCCTGAGGCCTTCAACATTTCGGCAGTCAACCCAGACACACCTGCCGCCTTCCCCACCCACATCCTGCCTATTGCCTCACTCACAGTAGCAGCGTCAATCAAAGGCCAAGGGCCAAACACTGGATCTGCTGGCTCCAAACCTTCCGTATCCCAATCAAACTCCTCATTCAACAACTGGCTATAATCCTCTCTCCATGTATCTTTAATATCCCCACTGTTCACCACTACCCTTCCTTCATCATTCTTCACACACTGCTCACCTGCAATATCCCGATTATCCCTCTTCACCTGATTTGCCACCCTAAAAATCATATTTTTCCTTTCTCCATGATTTAGATTATCAAGTAAAAATCTGTGACTCAGACTTCACCCTGTATACCTCTCTTCTAGCCCTGCACTTGGCAGCCAAATACTCCTCCCTGTTACCACCCTTCTTCCATTCCCGGAAAAGCCTTCTTTTCTCCTTAACTGCGGCTTCTACGCCCTCATCCCATCACCAAGTTACTTTATGTGTTGGTGGGCCTCTTGTTCAGCCGCAAATTGCATCGGTAACTCTCAAGAGGTTGTTCTTAAGGGCTCTGTACTGTTCATTAACGCCTCTGTCTACGGCTCCCTGTTCAGCCACCACTCTCCTCATCTCACTATAAAAGGCATCCCTTACTGATTGGTTTCCCAGCCTCCATATTTTCCTCCTAGGTACATATGTCCTCCTCCTCATCGCTCGTTCCTTAAGCAGCATGTCACAAATCAACAGTTTGTGCTGCTGCACACACTCCTCGCTTCCTATAACTTATTCCTAAAAAATAACATGAACAGGTAGTGTGGAAAAAAATTCCACACTAGTGTGGAATGACCTCTACCTGTCCATGTCCATGTCCTTCGCTTGTTTGTGTTTCCACATTAGCAGATGAAAATCCATGAAATGGCAACACTGGCTCTGTGGTGGTTGACTGAGCGCAGGCCAGCGTGTGAGACGAATGCCCGGAGAAGTGTCTGGCAGAAAATATAAGGTGCCAGACATTTCTTACACTGATGTGCCAAATTTAACTCACATAAAATTGGAAGGATTTGCTTTAAATTGAAAGTAAGTACGTAATTGTTTGTGTTGTTTTAAATTGATAATTTAAATTTGATTCACGTTAAATCAACGTTCTACTGTATTTAGATGACAGTAGATGGAGTTAGTATGTCATTGTTGGTACTATATCAGTACACAGTACAGTACTGTACAGAAATACAGCTATGCTGATAAGTACAGTACTGCTTTACATAGGTTTTGAAAGTACAGTACAATAAAACCTCACTATAACGGACTAATTTGGGCCCAAGCCATTCCAGAAAAAGCGCATCTAACCCAGACTTTTTCCGATATATCAGACCTTAGTCTGGATCGCACCAACGGTTTTTAAACTGTTTTAAAGACCATTGCGGTACTGTACTGTGTTATACAATCACTACAGTAATCAAGTGGTATAATGCAGTATAGTCACTACTCGTTATACGTTGAACTGGTATACGATAATTTGCTACAACAGTAACAAAAAAGTTACACCCCAAAATGTGATTTATGATGAATTTCTCACTATAACGATATTGCCATCGGAAAATTTTGTACGAAGTGCCAGGCGCACGCAAGGAGACTGTTGCTTGTCTCAGGTAAGATGGTGGCCCTGAGGTGCAGAGCATTGTTTTGGTTCAGTTGTGCAGTCCTGCCACACCTTCAAAGCCCTGTCTTTTCCACTCATTGACTTATGCCCCCCTGCTATTGTCACCTCTCAGCCAAGCATCATACTTCAGTATACATCGTGTAGCACCAGGCCAATGTTACGCAAGTGTGATTGTTGTGTTGTTGCAACGATTTACTGTACATGAGTAATGCTGCCTGTATTGGTGTGATAGTGTTTGTTTTGGTGAATTATTGTACTGTGGATTTGTGTAAAGTAACTTGCAAAACTATGTTTGTTATGGCTGGTAAGGAAGGGACTTGAGGGGGACGACTTAGACCTGCACGGGAAGTGATTAAGGCGGGTTGTCATTTCTATTTCAGTCATGGGTAGGTGACTGGGAAGCTGAGTTGATGTAACCCCCTCTTTTATGATGTATTTCAATCTCCTGATTTACAGTAAACTCGTTATACATTAAGGTATGCCTTGACGTAACCGCATTGTACAGTATAACGAGTAGTGACTGTATATATAATAATACTGTACTGTACACTGATAAACATATCTTTTATTTACCTTATTTTGGTGAACATAGCTGATGTGGTCAGGCAGTCCAGACTGCTTCTGGCTCTATTGGATTTTTTCCAGTATGTAAGAATTTAGTCCAGTAGCTCCTCGGTTTCGATAAAAGCGAATTCTGGTGTATTGAAGTCCATTATATTGAGGTTTTACTGCACCTTTAGTGAAATAGAAAATGCAGTAAATTTGAGTGCCGCATTGTGGAGTACAGTGGGTCCTCGATATGCGAAAGGGATAGGGACCGGAAAAAGCTTTAATAAAGCGAAATTTCTTATATCGGAGGAATTTTCCCCATTGAAATACATAAAAATGGGGAGTTGCTTCCCAGGACCCCTTCAGACCCCCCCACCTAAACTTTACTCCTCCTATTTTGAAGTAAGTAACTGAAAAAGTAAGTAATACCTGTCTGTACATGTAGAGAATGAGGTGGCCATTTTCTTGTACATCTCCTTTTCCTTGGTCACAGGCCCAACAGGGGAAGCTCAAGGCCTAAAGGACGCCCAGTCTCCGAGACTATCTGCCCCTCCTTGTGGCATAATTTCCAATTCCCTCTCCAGAGTTAGAGTATGGTGCTGCTGCTTCTTTGCAGAGGGCTCCCCCGATGCTGGAGATGATGCAGGACGCATGGGAGGCATGTCTTAACAATATGAAAATGTGTACAGCTGCAAAAATATCCTCACATGCACCAAAGCTGCAAGGAGGGACGTGGACTGGTTCCGGGAAAATTCGCCGTGAAGTCAATTTGCCGTCAGACAATTCCCTGTCAAAACATGGCTGGTTCTGTCATTCTATAAATATACTTACAGTAATATTAATTAAGAATATATGGAGTGGATGCGAAGTGAAGAGTATGTATGAGGGTGTTAAGGCTGCAGTGCATGTGGATGGCAAACTGAGTGAATCTTTCCATTTGAAGGTTGGATTGAAACAAGGATGTGTCATGTCTCCATGGTTGTTCAATCTGTATATGGATGGGGTTATAAAAGAGATACAAGGTCGGGCAGTGGATGTTGGAGTGGCCCTAGTGAGAGAGGGCAGTGTTTGGAAACTCCCTGTACTGTTGTTTGCAGAATGATACTGTGTTGTTGAGTGAAGACGAAGGGGAGCTGCAAGGCTTGGTAGATGAGTTTGGGAGAGTGTGTAAGAAACGGAATCTAAAGGTGAATGTGGGGAAGAGTAAAGT
>JAGKTI010036435.1:0-11071 GCA_018397915.1 Birgus latro
AGAGAGAGAGAGAGAGAGAGAGAGAGAGAGAGAGAGAGATCGTCCTACTTTTCATGGTCACAGGTTCAGATATGTCCAAAAATAATGAATTTTCAACCTCAGGTATCACCAAAACTATTATACTGTATTTACATGATTATGGAAGGAATTCCCGGTATAAAATAATTTTGCATACATTTGTTTGGAGGATTTCTGAGGGCCATTGATGCATGGCTTTACAATATTTCGGATACCCTTTTAAGCTGCTTTTTCATACAGGAATAAACAAATAACAAAAAATGATGACTTCTTAGTCCTAGAAGGTTTGTCTGTTCCTTGACAACGTGTGCTTTTTGGTGGTAATTTGACCAAGTGTTACTGAGGTATTATAAAAAAGAAAAAAACAAAGTTGCGCCTGTTCAAAAATTAACCTTGATACCATTTCCACCCAGAAAAGTTCATTTTAGTTCATAACATGCCATAGTAAAGTGCCTCATAATGTACCCAGTCTACCAAAAAAAAGTGTCAAATTTGACTGACCTAATTCTGGAGGTCAACGAGTACATTTTGTGGTATTCTTCACATAGGGGAAGATCAGTAACTGCCTCTGACAGTTACAGTCTTCTAGTTATTATTGTTATAACTCCCTCACTTTTCATCTCCATTTATCGTCATACTTATTGAGGATGTAGAGCAGCATGATTCCATTACAGTGACACAGTTTTGATGATCTTGACCTACTTTTCAAGGTCACCAGTCAAAAAGTGTTAAAAAATGAATTTCGAATCTCGATCTAGTCCTAAACTATTACATATTCATGAACATGGAAGGAAATCCGGTGATAAAACTATTTTGCAAACATTTGTATGGAAAAAGATTGAATGTAATTCATATATGGCATTACAGTGTTTGGGACACCACACTTTTCAACAACTCTCAATTGCTCTTCTGTGCAGGAAGAACCAATGGGGTAATTCTTTGGCCTAGAAGTTTTGTCTGGTCCTGGGCCAGGTCTGTATACATTTTGGTGGCAATCTGAAGAACGGTTTTTGAGCTACTACAAACCAGTAAAGTACACTTTCTGAGCACTTGGCGGCCAGCGAGCGTCATGTTGTCACAAGTTTCCTCTGATATACAGAGACAAGATTGTCAAGTTTGTTATTTCTCGAATTCGAGTCATGGGCTTTGGTTGTCATTTCCATAGTAACATGGATGAGGCTTGAGTATTCAACGGCCCATTGACTTTCTATGAAAGAAACTCAAGCGTGCTGTTTTCAGCTCTGCTCCCATATAATAAGAGCATCTCGTTGTACGAAACACACAGAACATTCACAATGGCTGAGTAGTGTCAAAGAACAACGGCAAATTGTCAGCTATCAATCACGGGATGAAAGAAACAGGATTTCTCCCTGGATGATTTTCTGCTTTTAATTGAACATATATTTACTCACTGAGTATTGTGGAGCACATATTTTGAAGTGAAGAAAACAGAAGTTCTCAATCCTATCGGCTTTCTGGGCCGGGCAGATTAAGTCTGTGCTAGAGTCAGCCACTCTCGCACTGGCCTACACCTTCGTGCTGCAATATTCTTATTGATTGCTCTGTGTAAACACACTTTTTATAATAGAATGTTGGTTTTGATGTCATTTTAAAGCTGAATAGTTGTACTTTGTCGCAGTATGATTTAAAAAGGAAAACAAAGATAATAAACAGTCAAAAGGACGAGTTGAAGTTAAGCGAAAACCAAAAATTTTATACCTTCCGCTAGAAAAATATTTGGCAAAGAAAAAAAACTAATTAAAATATATAAATCTGGTTTAAACCATGCAAAACTACAATAATTTACTTTTACAATGATACATATATTATGGTTATTTCAGCATTTTACTGCATGGTAAAGCGGCAGGAAAAAGATGCACAATTTTTTATGAGTCTTGGTCGCATATTCGCTTCGCGATCTCTTTCTATGATCGGTCAGTGTAAATACGCTTTTTATGATACAATGCTGATTGTGGTGTTGTTTAGAAGCTGAATAGTTATACTTTATCATCGTAAGTTAAAAACAAATGGAAACAAAAAAAAAGGTCAAAATGACGAGCTGAAGTTAAGCAAAAGCCAAAAATTTTATTCCTTGCCGTAGAAAAATGTTTGGAAAAAAAACTAATGAACATATATCTTGTTTAAATCATGCAAAATTACAATAAATTAGCTTTACAATGATATGTAAATTATGGTTATTTCTGCATTTTATTGTGCGGGAAAGCGAAAGGAAAAAGAAGCACAACTTTTTATGAGTCTTGGCAGCATATTCACTTCGCGATCTTTTTTTCTTCGATCAATCACAGTAAGTACACTTTTTATGATAGGATACTGGTTGTGGTGTTATAGTTTTTTTTCTTTTTTAAAGTAAAGAAAAAGAAAATAAAAAGTCAAAATGATGAGTTGAAGTTAGTCAAAAAACAAAAATTTTATACCTTGCCACAGAAAATATTCAGCAAGGAAAAAAGATATATAAATCTGGATTAGACCATGCAGAACTACAAAACTACTGCCCGTCATGCACAGAACAAGCATTCCATGACATCATGCCTGAGTCTCTTTGTTATGACACGTAAACGCGATTTATGGTGAATATTTTACAAAAGTATCTTAAAATGGCGCACAAATGAGTCATCGGAATGTCGTGAGGTTGGATTTGAAATGACTCAGTTTCACTGACATGGCAGGTTGGCAGTGGAGCTTGTAGATTTTAGCACTGCACGTGTGATGAATGCTATGGTGCTTCACTTTACACCAGCACCTGCATAACACTGGAACCTATGTTGCATAAACAAACACTGAGCAATAGATTCAATACAAGAAAAACCAAAAGATAAATGAGTCACTTCTTGGCCCTAGAAGTTTTCTCTGGTCCCAGACCAGGTATGTATCCTTTTTGGTGGCAGTCTGACAAAGGGTTTTGGAGTTATTACAAAAAACGTAAGTTCAGCAACATTCATTTAGGTAGAGATCAGTAACTGCTCCGGACAGTTACATGCTTGTAGTTATTATTATTATTATTATTATTATTATTACTATTATTATTATTATTATTATTATTATTCGTCCTCGATTTTCATCATACATATCATGGATGTACAGCACCATGACCGGGTTACACTGACCCATTCTTCGTGACGCTGACCTACTTTAGAGGTGACAGGTCCAACAGTGTCCAAAAATTCATGAATTTCCAGCCTCAGTATACTCCAAAACTGTTATAGATACATGAGTATGGAAGAAAATCCCTTGATAAAATTATTTTCCAAACATATGTTTCGAAATTTTTGAAGGTCATTCATGGATGATATTATAGCATTTGGGAAAATGGAGTTCTCAACAGTTTTCTATTGCTCTTCCATACAGGAAACACAAAACATAAGGGGGACATTTCTTGGCCTCATGTGGTATGTTTTGTGTGGTCGTGGACTAGGTCTGTGTTCTTTCTGGTGGCAGTTTTACCAATGGTTTTTGAGTTATTACACAAAACAGTATTCTCAAAGATGGAGGTTAGCAACTCTCTGACTGTTACAATCTTTTAGTTATTATTGTCATTATTCTGTCACTTTTTGTTTCTGATTTTAATAATACTTATTGAGGATGTTCAGCACCATGACCATATTACACTGACCCAGTTTCAATGACCTTAACTATTAGTTTTATATATTTTTTTCATGAAAACAGGTCAAAAAATGTCCAAAAATCTTAATTTTCAACTCCAGTTTACTCCAAAACAGTTATAGCTGCATAGACATGGAAGAAAACTCCACTTTAAAATTATTTTCCACACGTGTGGAAAAAATTTGGTCATTCATGCGGTATACTTCCAACAACCCATTTTTCAACAGATTCTAAGTGCCCTTCCATACAAGAGAAACCAAAGCATAAGTGAGACATTTCTTAACCCTAAATATTTTGACTGGTCGTGGGCAAGCTTGGGACTGTTTTTGGTGGCAGTTTGACCAGCGGTTTTTGAGTTATTACAAAAAACTTAAGTTCAACAATATATTCATGGGTTGAGATCAGTAACTCTCTCTGGCAGTTACAGACTTCTCGTTATGGTTATTATTTATACTGATCTCCACCTGTTACACTGTGTAACAACTTAAACCAACTTTTTGTTTATTGATTTTTACACTATTTCTGATCAAATGTCAATGCTTAGATTCGGAATATGCTATTTGTCTTTGTGTAAATCTAGAGTTACAGGAATCATGCAACAACATATGTATCGTAAAAGGAAAGGAAATGCAACTTGTTACCATTTCGAGAATGTTGAGAATGTCGAAGAATTTATATATTTCTGGGTGTATAATATGAATATAACTAGAAAATGAGCAAATTAATATCACAAGGAATTCAGGGCACATAGTTTCTAGAAATGCACTTTTGATCTTGACTTTCTTCTGTAGCTGTGATGACAATCGAGCAACAATCCCCAAAAGTAATCACCCATCAACACCTCGTCCCACCTGCCCTGATATCCGGTTTCCATCAGCAGAATGTCCTGGTAGAACCATTCGCCATGCTCCTCCCTGACTGAACCCAAGTCGCTTTTGAAGAAATCAAGGTGGGAATGCAGATAGTGCAATTTGATTGACATTCCGCATCCAAGCTGGTGGAATGCGCCGATCATGTCATTGACGAGCTGTGCGGAATCTGGTCAACCTCTGGTTGCCAAGAAAACCTTTTACAACCCTCTGAAAGCATTCCATGCGTGCTCTTCATCATCAATCATTTTATCTGGGGTTCATGACTTGCAAGCACTCGTCGAACCTGTGGCCCGGTGAATATGCTAGCTGTCAACTTTGCCACGCTCAACTTGGGAAACATTGATTGGATATGAAAACGCATCACCATCCTTGTCGATGGCTTTCACGAATTGTTTCACAAGACCAAGTTTTATGTGTAGCAGCAGTAGCAATACCTTCTGTCTGGAAATCAGTGGAGCTCTCAGAACATTGCACGAGCCTGGTGTGAGACTTTCTCTGAGAGGCCTGTCTTTTGTCACAAAATGTTTTTCATCGCCCCGGCTGTCCCACAAGCATAAAAAACATGAGTACTGTACTTCGTATAACCGCCTTGCATTCCAAGTAGGAACGAAATCATTTTGAAATCCCCACAAACCTCCCAGTTGTGATCTGAGTACTTGATCTTTGTCAGACAAATCTTCACATTCTCATATCCTTCTTTCATTTCCACAGAATGTGCAACTGGAATTGATAGGAGTTCATTGCCGTTATGCATAAGTACAGCTTTTAGTCTCTTCACGGAACTGTCTATGAAGAGCTGCCATTTTGAGGCCTTGTAATCCACTCCCATGGCTTGGAACAAACACATAACATCAAAACAATAACACCGAGGTTTCTTCACAAAATTTGAAGAAGGATGCAAACTTGCCGTGGCGATTTCTATAACTCAGCTTGCAGCTGGGATCCAACAAGTTCCATTTGCTTAGACGTGATGCCAGCAGCTCAGCATTGGACTTGGTGAGTCCTAAATCTCGGACAAAGTCATCCAGTTCTTGCTGATTGCGAAAGTGTGGAGTGTCATTCTCCAACATATGATTCATGATCACTTTCCCCTCCCTTATCAACAATGTCCTCATAGTCAGAGGAGCTTCTGTGTCCGCAGGAGGGACAGGAATCGCCAGCTCATCGTTGTGAGGCACCGGAGAGATCGAAGAAGGCAAACTTGGATATACTATGTTCTTTCTGTCCTGAATGCTCTTTGCACCACTTATATCAACCATGCAAAAATAACAATAGTCGTGGTGATTCGAAGGCTCTCGCCACACTCTCGAAACTGTGAAAGGCATCTTCCTTCTCGCTCCTCGTAGCCAAGCTTCAAGAGCAGAGTGCCAGCTAAAACAAGTGTAGTGCAGAGCCCTATCCTTATCTTGATCGCCCATTGCCAAGCCAAAGTATGCTTTGTATGCAAAACAAATTTGGTATCAAGGTGGATTTTGTGTTTGATCATCTTCGGTCCAATATATTATCTACATACATGACAAAATGTATCAGTTGACAGTTTGCAAGAACGTCTACTGGTCATTCTCATCAATAGAAACACCTTTAGGAACAGCTCAAAAACACGTCATGCAGCCAAATCAGCAATGTGAGACTAGCTCATCGAATGAACTGACTCGATCCGCGTTGCATGATGCAATATTGGTCATATTATGTAGTGGTGTATTGTATGTAGGAGGACTGCTTGGCCTTGATAGCAGGCTGTATATATAGCCTATGCCCAGAGTCGGACACTTAAAAAAAAAATATCAGGAACATCTGCATGGATGCAGATTGTGTGTGTGTGTGTGTGTGTGTGTATGTGTGTGTGTGTGTGTGTGTGTGTGTGTGTGTGTGTGTGTGTGACGTGGTAAGCGATACATCGGCTATTACATCAGCACTCGGTAACAAGACTGGAAATAAACGATTGCCAGTTGTTGACAAAACCTAGAGATAGACAAACACACACCATTGAAATCAGGGTGGAAAACTGAGTCTAACAAGTCCCAAAACACTGAATAACCAAATTCTTTGTTACACTGTGTTGTCTTATGTTTATTAGAATTATTATTATTATTAAGTATTTTTATTATTATTATTATTATTATTATTATTAGCATTATTGTTATTATTATTATGATTATGATTATGATTATGATTATTCTATCAATTTTTGCTGCCGATTTTCATCATACTTTTTATAGATGTACAGCAAGCTGATCCTACTACACAGCCCTAGTTTCGGTGACCTTGACCCTCCTGTCAAGGTTACAGGTCCCAAAATGTCCAAAAATCGCGAATTTTCAACCTCCGTTTACTCCACACATGTTATAGAAACAGGAACATGGAATGGAAATTCATGGCAAAACTTCTTTTTTTCTCCCAAAAGTTTGTATTGTCGTAGGTGGAAATCATTAACTGTCTCTGACAGAAATCATTAACTGTCTCTGACAATTACAATCTTTTAGTTTTTATTACTATTATTACCAGTAAAGTGCGCATTGTGGGCTGAGCAAGCAATTGCCATGGTAACACAATTTCCATCTGATTTAAATTATAGGCAGAATCTCCGATATTTAATTGATAGAGATGATACGAAATATCACAGTGTTATGACAAAAAATGTTTTGTAAATTTGATTTCGTAATTGAGGCATTCACCGACTGGAGCTGAACACTCACCTGGAAAACTCGAGATTCCAAGGGGTTCCTACACTTTTGGGGTGAGTTTTTAGTTGAAAATTTACTGAATGATGTATCACGTGTAGAAAGAATTTCATCTCTACTTCACATAGGAGTAAAGTTATTAGTTTCTGCTAAGCGTGACGGTTGGGTCGGGTCGGGTCGACCCAGGCCGCTCATTTCCAACGGTAACTGAGAGTAAATATCGCTAGCTTTCTTTGCCCGCTCGCTCATAATTGTTATTGCTGTTATTATTATTATTGTTATTATTATTTAACCATTTAAAATGTCAGGGAATAGGGATAGAACCTTATTTTACGAAATACATAAAAATTTAGGGATGGCCTAGTGCTAAAGGGCATAAGAAGTCGGTGGAATCAAAACACACATAACCTATCCGTATAGCATTTTTATTATGGCATGTGACATTTTGGTTTGGCAATGGTTAAAGCACATGCATAATGAAAAATATAATGGACATGATTATAAGAAAAATGTTACTCCATCATGCAATGTATTGAAGCATACCACTGTCTCCCTCTGTCTGTATTTCCTACTTCCTTTGATCTCCAGTCTCTCAGACGCACTGTGTCCAGGCATCTCGAAATGAACGGATCTTGAATTTGGCTCTCTGTTGTATTATTTTTGTTTTTTTTCTTGGAAGGAACGGTTTGGGGGCTCCTGGCATTTGGTTCCTTCTTCCCTGAAAATACAGAGCAAACTCTGCAGTCCCACTCTCCAGCAAGGACGCTTTGAGTCATGAACCACAAATTATATAGGCCTACCATACATGGGCTTAAGACTCATTCGGTAACATCATCATGGTTATCCCTAAGTCATTTTTATTTATGTGCTTTTGATAAGAACCTATTCCTTACCCCCCCCCCCCTCTTCTTTCTGGAAAAAAGCCACACCTAGTCAACTGCCAGCTAGCTATGGAGTGAGGGGAAAAAATATTCGGATGCAAGATCTTTGCCTCTGTTTAGTCCTTTTTTTTTTTTTTTAATTGTGACATCCCTAAGTTTTCATGCACTGTATAAAATGTACTGTTATACCTGTGTACTGCAGTGTTCAGGTTGCAGAAGCCTAATGCAAGTAGGCATCTCTGCTGTACATGCCCCCACCCAGTGCTTCACGTGTGGATACACAGTATGTGTAGAAGGGCTTTGGAGTGTAGGGTGAGAAGTGCTAGAGGAAACTGCGTTGTCGTGGTTGTGTTTGAGGGTGCCAGAGTCTGCATATTATGTCGCTGAGGGAATCTTTGCAGGGTGCAAACATGTGAGAAAACATGAAAGTATATAGTACTGTGCCTCTTAAATATTCGTCGTATGCTGGGTGTACTACCCCACCCGACTACTGGAGGCTCCAGTCTGAGTAGTAATGATATCAGGTGATGGCAAGAGGGCAAAGGATGACAAAGAACTGGCCACTGAATGAAATTATATTACCAAGTTCTTATGAATCTCTCCCAGTTGAACTCAGTCTTCCAATACTAGCTCAAATAAATTGATATACTGTAGATGCACCAATGAGAGTTAATGATTACAGTTTTCCAGTTTCATGCTGTTGTGGTTCACCATCCGTTAGTTGTCTCGCCCAGTTTACGAGAACAAAACTCTAGCAATCTCCCACTTAGACAGGGTTCCGATGACAGAGTGGAGAGCCTTGTGAGGTTGAGCCTGATGCGAGTTTTCCATCCATCCATTCATTCTTCCTTCTGTTTGTTCGTTTGCATTCCCTCTGCATGTCGCAATTATGGGCAGATTTTGACGATAGAGGGGACGGAAGGTCGGTAGATAGGAAGGAAGGAAGGCAAGCAGATGGTTAGGCAGGAAGATAGGTATTGTAGGTAGGTGGATAGGTATACTGGTCCTGATTTAATCGCTGCATTCTTTGATGAGAAGGTAGCTGTAGATGATGTATAGTTGTCAGTTATTATGCATAGCACATTACCTCTGGTCGGCAGTAAAGAACTACAGTAATTCACAAGTGTCCTTAGCACAACTCCGACACCTTCTCTCTCGTGCTTTCTGTCCCAGGGGGTAGATTGTAGCAGCATCAGTTGAACAGGGCAGTATTCCCAAGGTGCATGGAAAGCTGATGAAAGGGACAACTGAAAATCCAGTTTCTTCACCCCTCGGGACTAGCTTCTGACCATCCGCTTTTGCTAAACCTTTTCAGTGTTTCAATGACACAGGGAGTAGGCCAGCATTACTCTGCTATACAGTTTCCTCCAACTGCCAACACTAAACTACATCCACATTACACACCACACTTCCCTATCAAAAAAAAAGAAAAAAAAAGCCATCTCAGCACCTAGACTCGGAATCTCTGGGGGAAAGGGACCATAATAGACCCCACCATTCACCCCTTTCCCTGTGACGGCCAAGAGAGAGACGCTTGGGACCACTGTCTAACTCACTTTGTCTTCATATCCATAATATTCGCCGCCTTTCCTCTAATTTTCTCTCTGCTGAACACCACCCCTCTTCCTGAAAACTTCGTCTTCTCTTCCTTATTGAGACTCACCTCTTTGATGTCACTTATAGGAAACGTTTCTCTGTATCTTCCTACTTTACACTCACTTCAAAGCCAGAGGTGGCTGTTGTGTATATGTAAGCAACGACATATCTTCCTCTCATGTTTCTGAACTTGAAACTTCTGAATCCCTACTCTCTGGCTCCGGCTATCCTTTCATTCTCTGATTAAATATATCTTTTCTCTTTACTTATTCCCTAATTTTACTGACTATGAAAAATTCTTTGATTATCTTACTTCCTCTGAAATCTCTATCCTAGGCGACTTCATTGTTCACCACAACCTTTGGCTCCCTTCTCCTTTCACAGATCCACTTGATGAGCAAACTTACATCTTTTCTATCCGTAATGACCTAGCATAGGTCGTACAGGCACCATACCTGTATCCCTGACCACCTTGGAGAGAGTTCAAACACACTTGACCTTTTCCTTACACCTGATCCTGCTGCTTTTGCAATTAAGCTTTTCTCTCTTTTGGGCTCCTCCGGTCACAGCCTTATCACCTAAACATGTCCTATCGCTCCAGTAAGGACTGTGGACCCTCCCAAGAAGCAGCGGCTTTGGCACTTTGGACCTGCAGACTGGGATGCCATCAGGAATTGGCACTTTGGACCTGCGGATTGGGAGGCCTTCAGGAATTACTTCTTTGATTTTCCCTGGACTGATTATGGTTTCCATGGCCGAGAGCCACATGGGTGTGCCTTGCACATTATGGAGGTTATTCTCTTGGGTATGGAAGCATGCATTCCATTCTCTTATCCTGTGACTAATGCATAAAATCTTGGTTTAATCACATTTGTTCGAATGATGTCTACAACAAGGAGAGGGCCTTCAAAAGGTATTAGAGCCAACCCATCCCTGAATCTCTCTCTCTTTTTTTTTTTTATTCTATCGGGAGTCGTGCTAAGTCTGTCCTTTGCGTTGCTAAAAATAACATCACTGAAATTACATGCTCTGAACTCTCCAGATCACGTTCTTCCCTCTCCTTCTGTCACCTTCCAAAAAAATCTTTTAAGAACTCTACTTCATCATCCTTCTTTCCTCTTTTCCGCTCTAGCTGTTTCTTCTATAGATAAAACAGAACTCTTTGATCAGACCTTCTCCTTCAATTTCATCTTGTTGAGTGATATTCCTTCATCCCTTCCTTCCTAGACTTTCTTTTGTCTGTCACTAAAATTTCTTCCAATGATGTGTTTTCTGCCATCGCTGGTCTGAACACTAATAAGGCATCTGGGCCTGATGGGGTTCCTCCTGTTGTCCTCAAGTACAGTGCTTCTGACTTTACGCCCTGTCTAGGTAGACTTACACACACACACACACACACACA
>JAGKTI010036437.1:0-11071 GCA_018397915.1 Birgus latro
CTGGAGGAAGCGTAAATAAAGTAGAAATAGACGTCACAGTACTGAAGTGGTTAATTAGTAGAAAATCATTCACAGAGGTAGTACAGACCGTAGGCAGCGTGTGTTGGAGATGGATTTTCACCCCCTCAAATTGCAAAAACAATTTACTTGTCTTTTTAACACTAAAGTAAAGGAACATATACAGTGTATAATTTAATAAAGAAAGACAAAAAAGAAAGAATTCAGTGCACATAATTTGCCTTTCGTTAGAGGCAGTAGATTCGTCGGCAGTTTGTTTTGTTTTGGAGATGGAGGTGGTGGAGTTCACACTTGAACGTAAATTCTAAAAAGTACCCAGTATTTATTTCACTCTACATTAAGAACTAAACTTAAATGTAATCACTGTAATAGACTGCAAAGTAACACTTTCAGTAATAATAGTACTGAACTTTAATCATGATCACTTAACACTAAGTCACATGCACGCATTTTTTTTATTTTTTAGCTTCATTCCTTTACAACTAGAGGTGATAGTATCACATTTTTTAAGGTTTGAACCTTCCATGGCAAGGCAGAAGGCAAAAGGAGAGCACTGCTCAGCACCAGATGACAGTAAGAATGGAGCAACTACCGTCTCCAAAAGCAAGCAGCAGACTGGCGCCATCGACTTGTGAAGGGTTTACTATATCTATCTATTGCCAGACACCTCAATCCAGCACGGGGTGGCCACAAACAAATCACCTCCATGTCGCTCTGTCTCCTGCCATTTCATTACCCCGCTCCCAACTCACACACCCCTCTCTCATGCACCTCTCCACTCCATCCCTCCATCTCATCCTTGGCCTCCCCCTCCCTCTCGCCCCCTCCACCTCACTCACATAAACTCTCCTCGTCAGTCTTTCACTCTCCATCCTCTCCACATGCCCAAACCACCTTAACGTGTTTCTCCTAACGCTTCCTATCATGTCCACAACCACACCACAACGCTCCTTCACTTCCTCAATTGTTAGTCTGTCTCTCCATGTGACTCAACATGCTCCTCTCAAATAACTCATTTCCACTGCTCTCACTCTTGACTTCTGTCCTTCCAACAGGGTCCAAGCTTCACTTCCATATGTTAGAGTTGATATCACAATACTGTCATGTAACAACTTTTTCACTTCCATGCTCACTTCCCTGTTTCTTATCACTGCTATCAATGAACCAGCAACCTTCCTTCCCTGCTGCACCCTTTCAAGCACTTCACCCTCCAGACTTCCATCCTTACTCATCACACTACCCAAGTACTTAAATGCACTCACATTCTCCATATCCTCCTCATCCAATCTCACAGCACATTCACTGGCTTCACTTCTTTTGAAGACCATCACTTTACTCTTCCCTACATTCACCTTTAGATTCCATTTCTTGCACACTCTCCCAAACTCATCTACCAAGCCTTGCAGCTCCCCTTCATCTTCACTCAACAACACAGTATCATCTGCAAACAACAGTACAGGGAGTTTCCAACCACTGCCCTCTCTCACTAGGGCCGCTCCAACATTCACTGCCCAACCTTGTATCTCTTTTATAACCCCATCCATGTACAGACTGAGCAACCATGGTGATATGACACATCCTTGTTTCAATCCAACCTTCAAATGGAAAGATTCATTCAGTTTGCCATCCACACGCACTGAAGCCTTAGCACCCCCATACATACTCTTCACTACCTTCAACAACTTCCCATCCACTCCATATATTCTTAATACTTTCCACAATCCTTGTCTATCCACCCTGTCATATGCTTTCTCCAAATCCATGAAGGCTGCATACATCTTCTTTCCCTTCTCTAGAAACTTTTCCACTACAGTTCGAACAATGAATATCTGGTCTACACAACCTCTTCCCTTCCTAAAACCTTCCTGTTCTTCTCCAACTAATTCCTCTGTTATTCCCCTAACTCTGTCAATAAGTATCCTACCATATACTTTTCCTATTACACTAAGATGGCAAATGCTCCTATGATTACCACACACTTCTTTTTCCCCTTTTCCTTTGTACAGAGGAATAATTATACCTGATGTCAGAAAAGGCAAACCACACTCACCAGCCTCACACCACGAACTGCCCAGGCCCCCGGCTGCATACCGCAGGACCCTTCCGGTGACATCACCACTCATGACGCAAAAGGTGTGTGTGTGCACACACACACACACTAACAGCAATATGCACTAACACTCTCGTCCTCTCTTCTTAATTTGACAAAAGATTCCAAGGACGAAGCTGGATGGTCTATTAGCGTCTGATACACACTATGTATCCAAAACACAGACTTTTGTGTGAGTACCATCAACACCCGATACACACTATGCATCAAATACATACACTTTTGTTTAATTACTATCAACACCCAGTCCGTGGCCACATACAGATATGTGATGTCTCTTGAAGTATTATAAACCTTCTAGTCTCAGCTGATTGCTGCACGCAGCCGCTCGGTCGAGGCACCTTTCTTGGTGAGACAATCAGCCAGTTAATGTGATGTATCCACCCAAGATTTTTCATCAATCTCCCCTCACTCCAACATGTCTTGTAATACAGCAATATCAATGCGCAATCTCCTGTCTTCTACGCTCCTACAGGAGTAAAGGGCGTCCACCAGACTCTTGTTGTCGACGAAACACTTTATTTTGACCTTTCCACATCCAGAAACCTCAAGCAATATGTTGGCGAGATATACAGCAGTCTCAGCACATTCAAGCAGCACCAACGCCTCAGCAGATAAGGTAGATTTGATGACCCTCCTGATCTTTCTTGTCTGCAAGAATATAGGACATCTTGCCTCACTAGCATCTCGTAGGAAGATCACAAAACTTCCCTGAGATCCATTGCCTACAAGATTGGCAAATGAGGCATCCGAAAAGCACTCTATATGACAGACCTCGATCGGCCCCATTCTTGGAATGTATAGCTTCATGTTGTCAGTCTTCACCCTCAAGATCACCTTATTGAGTCTAAGCAAATCCACTACGGTAGCTCGGTTGCTAGTCACACTCAACTCTCACACATCAAAGGCAATATCTGGCCGAATGTGTGTGGCAATCCAAATGAGTTGCCCAATTAATGCTCGGTACTCCGTTTTCTCAGACTTGGACAGCTCTCCTGATTTTACTGCTGCATGATGTTTACTCAGTGTGACTGTTTCAAAGATGAAGCATACTTGAATTGGTAGAGCGTTATGCTGCCATCGATGTTGGAGATGACATTGAGACCGACGTATTTGAAGGATTTTGATTCTGAACTGCCGATGAGGAATATTTGACTCAAACGGTTTATCACTTGCTGTTCGAACTCACGTGTATCAGCCCAAACGAAGTCGTCCACATAGATGCATACAATGCCTTTGACTTTGCCACCACTGCTCCAGGAGAACAGCGCTGAATCCAGTGATGACACTTTAGCTCCGAGACTCAACAACCGATCTTTTACGCGCAGATACCAATGCCTAGCAGCATCACAAAGGCCGTAAACAGTTTTCTTTAGTCTCCATAACTTACCATTTGCATACTCAGGCAGAGGACATAAATGAACAACTCTTTCAATGTCTTTACCTTGCAAGTAGGCAGCTTTCACGTCCATAGTGTGGCAAACCCACTGGTTGGTGGAGGCAAAAGAAAGTGCCAAACGCACTGCTTCTTTTGAACAAGTAGGCGAGTCTTTTCGGAGATCCACTGTGTCTTTCTCAAATCCTCTGGCGACTAAGCGGGCTTTAACAATAGGCTTTCCATTTTTCAGTTTTTACGTTACAACCCATCGAACCGTTATGGCACCCTGCCCAACATCATCTACTTACTCATACACATAATTATTCTGCCAATTTGCAATTTTATTTTCCTTAGCGCATAATACGGCCTCAGAGTTGAAAAGAACAAGCATTTCTGCATCATCATCAACCACTTCCCATTCGCTAAAACCCTTCTGCAAATTTATCCAATCAATGCTGCCGCCAGAGTCCCTCTTCAAATTGTAGCAGTGTTTGTACTTTCCAGTGCCTTTACCTGCCCGACTCATAATCCTTCCAGACACCAACTCTCCACTTTCTGAATATATTCCCTTTATACTTCGAGGCTGATTAATCGGAACAGAAACTGTGGGAGGCTCATCAATCGGAACCACACCATCTTCCGACTCATCATCTGGTGGATAGTTATTCAACACTTGCGAAGAATCGTCATTAGGCTTCTCCTAGACAACATTGTTCTTCTCATCACTGCTGACACCACTTTCAACTGTAGGATCTTGCCCTGGCGCACGCACTAGACAACACACATGCACTTGAACGTAGACACTGCCGTGTCTCACCAGAATTTGTTTCCCATCTCTGCTTATTACAATTCCTGGACCGTGCCACTCATGACTGTCATTTCATTTGTACAAGACTTCATCTCCATTTCGGATGTTGTTTAAGTCTCTCGAACGTATGTTGTGCTGTAGAGCCCTAGCCAAACGTTCATCTGCTGGTAGGTGGTGGCGACCATCATCCACTCAATTGATATAGTGCTGCCTACTTCTTCCTTAGCCTTTATCATTCTTTTTCTGTGCCTGCCCTCCTTTCTTCCTATTTCTCCTATATTTCCTGTCACTTCTTACTGCTTTTCTTTCCTTTACAGGTGGCATTACGTTGAGTGACAAGCCAAATGGTTTCCTGTAAGCCAAGAAACCATTTACAACGCTGGGTGGTAACCATATAACCAAACCATACGTGCTCCCTACGTGTCAACAAGTGGGTTGGTGGAGGGTTAGTGCCCCTCCCCGTAAAAAAAAATAACTCAAAGTCAAATGGCCACCCCTTACGGGATTATGGTGTCTGGCAATAGATAGATAGATAGATAGTCTTGCTAAATGAAGAGCGTTCAAGTTGTCTCACAATTTTCGATGGTGATGAAGGTTCCAAGGCTGGAGGATCATTTGCGTACACATTAGGCAGGCCAGGGTTTTGACCAAAAACAAGTTGGTTGGGAGAAAAGCCTGCGTAGTTGGTGAGAGCATTTATTGCCGATACTGCCAATACCAAGGACACACCCAATTCACACTGGCTATCAGGCATTATCTTCCTAACAATGTCACCAATGACTGCATTTTGGCTCACAGACTCCGTTGCTCCAAGGACTCTCTGCAGACGTTGTCATGATCTTGATATTGAAGGCCTCTCCCAGTGCTCACATTTCCGCATTGTTGAATTCACAGCCATTGTCTGTAAGAATTTTTCCAGGTGCGCCAAACACAACAATCCAGCTCCGAAATATTCCTTTGATAATGGTGGGCCCACACTTATCCGCGATGACTATCGCATTACAATACCTGGTCGCCAAATCAACAAGGACTAAGAAATAATGCCTTCCCCAAGCTTTCACATACATGGCTATGGCTTCGTTAAACTTAGATGCCATGGGCAAACTGACTACGGGTCGGGGCTTGGCTTTCTTAAATCTGCAACAGACTGTACAAGCATCAGATACAGCCCTGATAGCCCGCTCCAGTTCTGAACTTTTAATCCCCGCATCTGTGATCAGTTTAATTAATTTCGCCGATGTTGGGTGTCCAAATTGCCTGTGAAGCTTCAAAGCCATTTTTTCTACATCACCCCCAAGAGATGCCAACGTGATTGTTTCACAAAATTCACAACCTAGTCATAAAGAAATTGGAAGCAAGTAATGGCCTGAAGATGAGGACTTCAAATTAATGATAGTTCCACAAACTTTGACCTGGTCACTTCCAAAGTTAATCGACATTTTTGCTTTTTTCATGGAACATTTACTCTACAGCAAGGGAATATTGCAGTTCACAACATCAGTCACGATGGTTGCACGCATGTTTCCAATGTAGCAGGGCAGAGTAACACGTCTGAGGGAAGAAACTGTGACACCATCAGCAAAAGTAAACGATGAGGACGACGCTTCTCTTATAGCTTCACGTTCGTAATCAGTGAGCTCACTTAGATAGCAACTGATCCATTCAACTCCACATACAGTTGTAGAACACCCTGTGTCTAGAACAGCACATCCTTTAGATTCTTCTACTAAAGTCTGTAACTTATCTCTACTAGCGGCATCAACCGCACAGCCCATAAATAACGACACATGCACTGTTTCAGAATTTTCTTCTCGACTGCCACTGTTTTCGTATACATCCGGACAGTCACGTCCCCAATGAAATCTAGAATCACATACGAAACACCTCGATACCTTTCCGTCAGACCCAAGTGGGTTCTGCCTCCTGCCGGTGGATGAGCGTTGGGAAATTCTAGCAGATACGGTTGAATATCGGCCACCACCACGACCTCGATCACGTACTGCACCACCCCGCAACTTTCTCTGTCCTCGTCAAGTACCTCTAACATAAAACGTTTCCTCACCCTCAACTTCGTCACTCCAAAATACTGGTTCGCCTTTCACCTCCCTGGCAGACACCAATGCATCATTCTGCCGGACAATTTCACCAGCAAAAATACGATTCAGGGCAGATTTTATGTTTTCGTATGTCACCTCAGTTATCGCGGACATCACTAGTTGTTGCTCACTGTCTGAAAGTTTGCATGCAGCTAAGAGCATAAAAGCCATCACAGAATTTGGCAGTGCCATGTCCTGCTTCGTAAATTTGAAATAAACATGCTCAAATTCTGCCACAAACTTACGAATGTTCATATCACTGGCTCTTCTGAAGTTGTACAATTCATGAAAAGCTGCAAACTGCCGATGTCCTTTGTTCACAAGAAATAAATTGTCTAGTTTTTTCAGCAAGGTCTGAACACCATCCTCCTGCTTCAAATCAGCCGCATCAACCTCCGAAGATGCCACCCATGCTCTTCCAGACAACGACAGGTGAATAGCTAAGGCTTGTTTTTTTGGGGGGTAAGTCCGTCAGTTCACACCAAATGTCGATGTCCTTTTTCCAACTCTCATAAGCAGAATCATTTTCAAGTTTTGGAGGCCACTTAGTCAAACACGACGCCATTATGCCGGAACTACGCTCTGCTACCAGTATTAGAAGGCAAACTACACTCACCGGCCTCACACCGCGAACTGCCCAGGCCCCCGGCTGCATACTGCAGGACCCTTCCTGTGACGTCACCACTCGTGATGCAAAAGGTGTGTGCGCACACACACACACTAACAGCAATATGCACTAACACCTGACTTCCAATCCTCCGGGACTCTACCTTCCTCCCAGGCCAATCTGCACACCTTCCACGTCCATTCTATTACTATCTCTCCCCCATGCTTCAGCATTTCACCTTACACTCCATCAATTCCTGGGGCTTTCCCCATTTTAACTTTCTTCATTGCTTCCACCACTTCCATCCTACTGATTTCTTCTTCTCTTCTCACAACCCTCCTACTCCCCGCCATTCCCCAGCAATTTATAATTGCATTACTTTCATTCTCTATGTTCAACAATTCGTTAAAGTGTTCTCTCCATCTGTTCACTTTTTCTCCCTTCTCCACTAGTAATCTACCATTTTTATCTTTCACACTCCCACTAACTTCGCTGGCACCCTGCCTAGCTCTCTTTACCTCTTTCCAGAACATTTTCTTACATTCCCTCCACTTTGCACTCAAATTCCTCATCCACTTTCTTCTTATTCTCTCTTACTAATCTTTTCACCTCTCTCCTCCTCTCTAAATATAACTCTCTCGTCCGCCTCTCTGCAATTTCAAAGCCCTAAATTAGATCTAATAATACTGATGGAGTGGAGAGGTATATGAGAGAGGGGGGTGTGAGTTGGGACCGTGGTAGTGAAATGGCAGGGGACAGAGTGACATGGAGGCAATTTGTTTGTGGCCACCCCGTGCGGGATTGAGGCGTCTGGCAATAGATAGATAGATAGAATACTGGAAGTATATATAACAGAAATAGGAGTCACAATAATTTTCCTGCAAAGCATAAAGGTACACCTGAATGGATAAAAACTGCAACAAGTACTACAATGTAAAAGCAACACAAGAGTACATATAAAGATGAAAATTGTGCACAATGAGTACTGTATTGTATAAGTAATCATGCAGTGTTGCTTTATACACACAAGTGTGATATCATGTAAATCATATCAATACATTTCATTGTGCTTTAAGGTTTTACTTGAAAATCTAACTATCTATAGCCCGACGCCCTAATCCCGCAAAGTGTGGCCGCAGCCAAAACGCCTCCAAGTCGCTCTGTCACCCACCATTTACCTATCCTCCCTCCAGCTCACTCCCCCCTCCCTTACATACCTCTCAACTCCATCCTTCCGCCTCATTCTCGGCCTTCCCCTCCCTCTCCCTCCCTCCACCCCACCTGCATACACCCTCTTAGTCAGAGTTTCATTCTCCATTCTCTCCACATATCCAAACCACCTCAGTGTATTTCTCCTAATCTTCTCAACCACACCCACATCCACCCCACAACGTTCCTTCACTTCTTCATTCATCAACCAGTCCCTCCATGTCACTCCATATGCTCCTCTTTATGGTAACATTCCAAAACATATTTTGTAGTAAAACTACACCTCACCTCCATATGCTTATTTATATCATTAATCAGTAAACTGCCTTTTATCTGCCAGGTTCATTTTTCATACCTGTATTTCTTTGTACTAAAAAACTGCATCAAAACTTACAAAATGAACCTTTGCATATCTTGCTGCTCAGCTTTATAGAAAACATAGCTCACTGTATTACCAAAGTAAGAATACAGTACTGTATAGCCCTTGGTCAGAATAATGCTCTCTCCTTCAAGTCTGCTTCAATAGGCCACACTAGAAAGCTATATCACACTAATAATCATATTACATAATGATACTAAACAGCCAATCCGTGGTAAATATATATAGCCAACAATTTCTTTGTGTCAATTAAAATATTCTACATATGCATCTTCTGAGTGTGGCTAATTAAACTGAAGCCACCTCGTAATTATTAACCTCTTCAATCCAGTTACGTATTTTATATTGTTCTTGCTACCTTCTGGTGATTATATTTAGACTGGGAGAGATTTTTTAAACTGGAAGAGACTCTCCTGACTTGAATAAATAATCTGGAGATAGGAAGAACATAATGAAAAAATGACAGTAGTGAAGGGGTTGGCTCCTTTAGTCTGACGATACATATTTTTTTGTTCAATTCTTGCTACCTCAAAACAATTTTATTAAACTTTGGAAGGGTCTCCAGTATTGAAAGGGCTAGTGAAGGTTATAGCTATCCACTCCAGTGCAAAAGGTGTACTCTAGGCTGAATAAAAACCAGTGATGTCCTTGGGTTGTAGGGGTTAATACCTGTACTGTACTTTCTGTAGCTCTACTCAAGCACCATCCAAAAATTAGTAGTTCTGACTTCTTGCACTACTGATATGCTGTACTGCACTACCAAACTCAACCAGTGCTAGGCTTACCTCAGCCAGTGCAATAGGTGAAAGGGGTAGGGAAGCATGGAAAAACAGAGAGGAAGTAAGACAGAGCTTGATGCAACAGGAGGAACAGAATGATCTATGAGAGAGCTGTGATATGATTGACAGTATATTTATCAGTCTGTTTGGTATACAAATAAATATTCTTGTTGAAATTTTCCTTGGAGTGTCAAAACTGTAGTGTACTTCCAACTTGTATTTGTGTGAAGGATAAGTGATACAACTCCCCTAGCAATAAATTTCAACTTTTTACTGAAATAATGAGTGTTTTGGAAGTACTCCCGTTTCAAAAACAAATAAAAAAATGACAACAGCGTATCTGTTCTGACCTCTTGAAGATCCCTGACCCCTTTAAGCTCAGTTGATGGCCACATGTAGTTAGACTGGAGGGTTGATTTTACTAGTAACCAAGGAGACTTATTCCTACCCCATTAATAAGGTTAATCAAATTTCATGAAACCAAAACTTAGCATTCAAGTTGTGGGAGTGGTTCACTTCCATTAAATGAAAATCAACTACAAACTTTGTGCAGAATCACAAATGACCGTGGAATATAAGGTGCTCCTCCATTACCAGAAGAGCAACTTTCACTTAGATATGTACCAATATACAGTAATAACATTTAATAAGGTGACACTTAACAGTGCTATGTTACTCATTTCAATCTGCTGACATGTTTTTAATTTTATTCTTGTTACCTTCAGCCAATTCAGTTCAATTTGGGTTAGGTCCTTTCATAATGAGGAGTTAATGAAAGCTATATCTAACCCCTCCAGTTTGAAAGGTCTTCCCTAAGCTGAGTAAAATTGTCTGGTGGTAAAAAGAATAAAATACAAAATACATCATCGAGTTGTAGGGGTTAATAACTGCACATGGTAAGGTAAAAATTATCAGTCTTACAGTAGTCTTGGGCCAAATGGCAGGTTGCCCTAAACCATGTTGGTGCTTTGGTGCATAACTGTGAAACTACACCATCCTTCATACCAAAGGTTCTCAAAACTGTCTTAATTAAGGGCACTTACTCCCATTATCAATGCAGGTTCTAATACAGAAGGCTGAGGCCATGTTGTCATACCACCATGAAAGCAACTGCGAATCCTTCCTTATTCATATTTGCTTCGGGCACCTGGACAGGAAAATGCTCGTGGTCTGGTTTTACGTGAAAGGAACATTTACCTATTATGATCTTTAACCCCTCAGCTACCATGCACCTTTCAGAAGTCATTTCCAGCATCTGCTGTGTACCTTCCACCTTCTTGCCAAACCTGTCAAAATTTCTACCTTTCCTCATGGCACAGTGTACATACAGTATATACGCTTGATGAGTGGCCAGATGTAGCAAGACACAACCTTTCCATCAGAGGATGGTGGCAACAGTTACTTCCCACCCACGTGGCTGCTTGCCAGCCAAAACATGCTCTGATGGCCAAAGGCAAGGTGATTTCAGCTCATCACTACTTCTGAATGGGGAATTTATAAACAGTTGGTGAGTGGGGTGTGCCAGCAGAGGTGGATGAGAATGGCAGTGCTTTAGTGGACAATTGTGCTGGGAGGGGGTTGGTGATAGCCAATACCCTCTTCAGGCACAAAATGATCCATAGGTATACATGGCGAGTGGTGAGAAGAGAGGACGGGGGAATGAATGAACGGAAGGCAATGATTGACT
>JAGKTI010036438.1:0-11071 GCA_018397915.1 Birgus latro
TGTGTGTGTGTGTGTGTGTGTGTATTTTTATTCATTATCTGTCCCTTTAAATTCTGTCTCCTTTCTTCCTTATTCCCTCCGTCTCCCTTTCCCAAATCCCTCCTTCCCTCCCTCCTAGTATCTTTCCTTCTCGCTCTCTTTCTACTTGAGCACACACACACACACACACACACACACACACACACACACACACACACACACACACACACAAATCCTATTTCTTACTCACCCATGAGGCAGGTGCTTTGGATCGAGAACCATAACTAAAGCAACACTAAATGGCAAGTGTCAGGTAAGCATCAACCCTGAGAGATAATGCATGAGGGTAATATGTGGGTACAAGGCTCTTACCTATGGTACAATTGTTTTAACTTGGCGAAAACGACCACACCCATAACTTAAATGCTGAATAGTGAAAGGATGGTTTATGAGAGGTCATAGGTGCAGAACTTGATCATATTCGCGATGTCAACTCTTCCTCATTAAACTCCTTCAAACAGAAATCATTTTAAACTGTCTGAGTTGCCTAGAACGAGGTCTTGCTTGGAATTTATTATTGCTAATGCCAAATTTTCTTGCTCCCATTTATCTATTCCACTATATTATTTAGCCTGGAGAAATCTAATACACTGGTGGAATCAGTTATATGATCCTCCAGTAAGAGAACACCCACAGATTTGATTAATTATAGATAATCACCTTTACCTGGTATATTCAGTTAACGCGAGGCCATGGAGTCATTAGAGCGGTGTACACAAGCCCCATCCTCAATTTATAATTTATCTCGCTAGGAAAGAGTCCGGCGAGATATTGTTTTTGGTAGTTTCTTCCTTTGTTTGTTTGCTTCTTTCTTTGTTATCACCATTACGGAAAAACGACTGAATGAAATTACATGAAACACTCGGGATATGCGGGCATTGGTCCCAAAGAAAGTGATTTCATTTTGGAAGTAATCGAGTGACCTTGAAAGTCAAAATCATGGTAACGAATTTTCAGCTGGCTATAACTTGAAAATCGGTTGAAGAAAGAGATATTTACTATTACGAACACACAGGAACTCTTAATTTGGGCTTTCATTTGGCACCAAAACCTTTGACCTTGAGTTACCTTGAAAGGTCAAACTCAAGGTCACAGATTTTTAGGGGGCTATAGGTCGAAACTGAAGATAGAGAAATATTTACTATTATCAACATAAAGGAAGTCCCATATGGGTTTTAATTGGTACCATGACCTTTAACCGTAAGTGACCTTGAAAGGTCAAACTCAAGGTCACGGATATTCAGGGGGCTGTAACTCGAAACTCACTAACGATAGAGATATTTACTATTATCAAGATATACGAGTAGGAAGTCTCATATGGGCTTTTATTTGGGACCATGCCCTTTGACCTTGAGTAACCTTGATAGGTCAAACGCAAGATCACGGATTTTCTGAGGGCGTAACTTGAAACCATTTGTGCCATTACTTTAATTATGTACCAACACAAAACTGCAGTAAGCAATTCAGTATTTAACAGCAATAGAATAACTGCTGTCGGGCGAGGTCTGTTCTGCCTGGCACCACTTGCTGTTTCATATTTGAGATGTGCAGCTGAATGGATTAGTGTCGAGGCTTTCACTTCCTTAAAGCCTCTTGGGTGGTGCTCTTGTGGGGTTAATAAGTTACGTACCATCTCTTCACCTGCGATTCATGCTGCGTCCTGTGACTTAATTATATCTTTTTATTTACGTATTTTTACTTGTGTCATGAGATACTAAATACAGGACAGCGCCCTGCTCCATAACTCACCTCTGAATCAGTCCATTCTTCTTGCACCTCTCCACCTTTCCACCCATATTTTGCTCCATCACCCCTGACTTACACCTTAGCAACTGATCCACCGGCACAGAGTATATTTTTATTCCTGCTTTCTACAAACAATTTTACTCAACTTCTGCATAAAGTACAGCAATGAAGGGATCAGTGAACGCTGTATCTAACCCCTCTAGTTCGAAAAGCCTCTACTAAGCTGAATATAGTTGTATGGAGTTAACAAGATGAAAGTAAAAAGTACGTCACCGGACTGAAGGGGATAAGGGAGAGTGTATATCCCACTGACTGCGAGAAATTTCCCCGAATTAACTAACGTTGTCTGCAAGCAGTAAGGTGATATTAGAGAAGTGATTAATACTGACATAATTTACATCTAGTAATGTAAGAGCGCATCTCTTAACTGCAACAGCGGCACAGGAACTGGTGCCTGTAATAGTGACATACTCGTAGGTTGCAATCATTAACTGTAATATCGACATACTTTGGATCTATTAACTGTGTGGGCGACAATGATGGATCTATTAAATTTACTGGCGACATAATTCTCATCTATTAACAGTATATTAGGTTAATTATGATGATGCAGGAACCCTATACGGTCACAGATAATGTATCGTCATTTTCAGTCGGGGAAAAAAGTTCGTCTAACATTTCACCTGTTCTTGTTCTCACCATATTCTACTGGCAAATATTCCTATACTGGGAGGGACTTGGTATGATTCTCTGCCCAACATTTTATCTCTTCTCTTTTCCACTCTCCTTAGCTGTCGAATAGCTCAGAGAGAGGCTTGGTGTCTTCCTCTGCCTAAAACTTCAAATCATCTATTTAACACCATCTTTTTCCGGCGAATATTCTTATTCTGAGAGAGGCTTAAGACGCTTCTCTCCCCTTTGATGATTTTCGTTGATAAGATGTGCCAAGGAGGAAGGTGATGGGTATCCATAAATGTGAAGCAGACACAGTGGAACAGAAGGGGAACTTTCATTTGCGACAAGATCATTGTGCTACGGGATGAAATGGGACTCGTTCCTTTCAGTTCAATGACGTACTTTCTACTATGTTCTTGCTTTCGCCTGACAACGTAGAGGATGCCTTTGCAGCTCTTTCATTAGCAACTTACTCTGCATGTTATATTTCACATTGCTACACACTTTTCATATGTGTTTTTAATTTCAAAGTATGTATTTTAGTGGGCTAAGGAACTCTGCAACTCTTTCAATATCGATTTCCTGTGCATGTTACACTTAACAAGCTTCTTGTATGTTATGTGTCTTTTTAATGGCGTCATAATTCATATTAACAAACTTCACATAATTTTACTTATGATGATTAAGTAGCCGCCATAGGTCACAGAGAATTATACTAACCATAAACTAAGCGGGAGATAAGACTTCATTGTCACAGACCGTATCCTTGTAGGTTTGAGGGCTACAGTACACCTCTTCCATACCAATTTATTTATAATTATGAAACATTAATATAAATAACCATCTTGATATTATAAAGATGGCAGCAACACATAGAGAATATTACCTTCAGCGGGTACCCAGCACCTCTTACCTAATGGTTTCCTCATATGCCTCAGTAAACAGGAGGTTATTTTCTCACGCATGGAAGCATACATTCCTTTCTCTTATCCTGTGACTAAGGAAAAAAAAAAAAAGGCTTAATCACGCATATTCTAATGCTGTCCACAAGGAGAGGACCTAAAAAGGTACTGGAGTCAACCCATCCCTGAATCATCGCTTATGTTTCTGCCAGGAACCGTGCTAAATCTGTTCTTTGATCTGCTAAAAATAATTTCTGCTTACTAAATGCTCTGAACTTTCCAACTCATTTCTTTCCACTCCTTTTGGGATCTTGATAAAAGCCTTTCTAACAAATTTACTTCATCCTGCATCCACTCTGATGACTCTATAGCTGTTTTTTCAACTGAAAAAGCAACATCATTCTCTCAGACTTTTTACTCTATTTCAACCTTGGACGATTCCGGTGCTGTTTCTCAGTCACTTCCTCATTCTGACTTACTCATGGCTGACATTAAAATTTCTTAAATTGGTGTGTTTTCTGCCATCACTGGTCTCAATACTAACAAGGCGTATGGGCCTGATGGGGTCCGTCCTGTTGTCCTCAAGGACTGTGCTTACATCTTGCTTAGGTGACCTCTATCACCTTTGTCTGTCAACCTGTACCTTTCCATTTTGCTGGAAGTTTGCTCTCATTCAGCCTGTCGCAAAGATAGGTGACCATTCTCAGTCGTGTATTGTCCATTTGCTTTAACATCCTGTATTTCTAAAGGTTTTGAATCTGTTCTTAACAAAAGATAAATTGAAAACACCAGTCCAATCATAATCTTTTTTTTCTGATCGTCAGTATGGGTTCCACCAGGGATACTCCATTGGCAATCTTCTCACCTTCCGTTCAGAGTCCTGGTCATCCTTCTTTCGGGACTTTGGCGAAAGCTTTACCATTTCATTTGCCATCTAAAAGGCCTTCGATCGAGTCTGGCATAAATCTTTAATTTCCAAACTGCTCTCATACGGTTTCTGTCCTTCCGTCTGTGTCCTCATCTCTAACTTCCTTTCTGCTAGTTCTATAGCTGCTGTTGTAGAAGGCCACCGTTCTTCTCTTAGGGCTATCAGTAGTGGTGTTCCTCATGGTTCTGTCCCATCACCAACTCTCTTTATATCCATCAGTGACCTAAGCTGTACATCTAATCCTGTCCATTCACATGCTGATGACTCGATCCTTCACCTTTCCATCCGTTTCCCGCAACGTCCATCTCAGCAGTTACTTCTGATTGTGGAAAAAGTAATCGTGTTGTTTTTAATGCTTCAGTTCTTACATATTTTGACCCACCAAAATCTGCTTCAGGTTAACTCTCTATTTTTTTTACATTATCCAACTCATTCCTACATTTTTTTGTTAACATACTTGGGGGTTCATTCGTTCGGGATTTATCTTTGAAAGATCATATTACCTCTCTTGTAAAATCTGCTTCCAAGAGATTAGATGCTATGCCGACTCCATGCCATCTATACCCCCAGTCACAGACAAAAGTCGTGTCTCTATTTTGTCCGATGATTTCCTATAAATCGTGAAACATTTTGAGAGTCCTACCACGGTAACGCCGTCTAGATTGGCATGCATGATTATTAAAAGCTTCATATCTGCGGCCAGTGAGATAATGGTTTAAATGAACCCAAGGGATTGAAAGGTTCAACAGGATTACTGCGTCAAGGTTTCATATACGAGGTGGAATGCAAACCATAATCCGGGGATGATCACCTGGGAATTTCATCTTACACCTGAGCCACGGAATTCCACGTAGATCTACGAGAGCCTCACTCTTAGTATGGAGAGAGCCGACAGGCATCCAACCACCAGGGAGATGAGAGATGGTATAATCTCACATTATTTAGGAGGAGAGGATCCTGAATATATTGCACAAAAATCCGGTATAGTCAAGAAAACAGTGGTAAGGTGGATCAGGCGATATGAAGAGGAAGGGACAATGGAGAACCGTCACCGGTCAGGTCGCCCCCGTGTTACAACGGCAGTGCAAGACCAAGAAATAATAGCAACCATGGAAGCTGAACTAACACGCAGTGCCCATGCAGTAACGGATGCGTTGCACCTAGAATACAGCTCGGGAACAGTTGTGCGTCGACTTCGTTCGTCTGGTTAATTTGCTAAAACCCCTGCTGTGAAACCTGCTTTGACAGCAAGAAACAAGGATAGTCGATTAGCAATTGCCAGATAGTATGCTGAAATGCCAGTGGAATTTTGGCAGAGTGTCACATTTTGTGACGAAAAGATCTTTTCGTCAGAGAATGTGCGACCACAGTCTGTATGGCGCAGAGTTAACACAAGATAAGCAAATCGCATGCAGGGTTATAGATTGTAATAATCATGATTATAATTTGGTATTCCTGACACAATCACTTCATCAGTTTCCATACAGAAGGAAAAGGTTGTATTATGTTTTCATAACAGGCTCGTAATTTGCATTATGTCCTTTTACCTACCTCCCCCATCTTACCTCCCCCCCTTCCCAATTACGAGCAAACAAACTGGCTCCTCATGTGGTTTGTAACATGCACCGCAATATCCTCTACTTTCATATTACAGATACAGCGAGGAGAATGTAGTTGCATCAAGGAGAAGTTGTCGCATCACATGTGGAGTTTGGGGCTGGATGGCGTGGGGTGGTGTAGGGGAGCTGGTTGAGATAGATTGTCGTCTTACTTCCGCAGACTATGTTGGCATCCTGGAGGATGTCTTCTTACCATCTGTTAGGGCAGTATTCGCGGAGGAGGATGCATTTCATGTTTATCTGCCACAGGATAACAGCTCAATTCACAATGGTCGGGTTGTAAGGGACTGGTGGGCAGCACATCCTGAAGTGACACTCCTTGACTGGCCTCCACGATCGCCAAACCTTAACCCGATTGAGCACGTGTGGGCATATATGAGTAAAGCAACGGCAGGAATCGGAGGGAATTTTTCGGCTGCGTAAATGAGTTACGGGAGAGCATTCGATTACAACAGAATTTTCCCCACCATCTTGTCGAATCAATGCCACGAAGGCTTCGAGAGGTTGTCAGAGCAGACGGGGGCTATATTAGGTATTAATGTTGTGTTATGATGTTTTGTGTGTTTTTGGTATGTGGTGTGATGATGATATTAGATGTTAGTATATTGGCGGTGTCGTTAGGATGGTGACGGTGTGGGAGTGATGTGAAATAGCAGTTGTGTATAGTACATGTGAAGGTAGGGATATGTGTCTCTTGTAGCAATAAAGAAATGCCTTAGTTGTGTGTTTATTTTTCCAGTTCGTATCCTACGATTTAGATATTATATTCCTGGTGCTAAGTATGATAGGGTAAAGTCCGAGTATTCATCACATGATCACATGTACTGAACTTTCATGTGAGGTTCACATATTGCTTCAAACAGATATGTAATATCTGAGAATATCAATGAGTGCTTCGAAAGAGGCTGCTTTGATCAGAAAACGCCTCAAACGCGAGTATACAAACCATTCTGACATATGACGTGTGAGTATCCTAGCCCCCCTGGGAGTGCTACCAAAGGTTCGTATGGCATACGGCAAACAGCACCGAAAGGTTAGCCCTTTACCAGATGTCTTCACCAAAATTCAGGACACGACTTTTGCCTTGAACTGTACATTTGTAGACTTTTTACAGGGGTTTTATTCCCCCCCGTGAAGAGTACAACTTTCACGTGTGGGAAGGCTCCCCATATACAGCTCTTCTCAACAAGGTGGAGTCAAAGACTTTTCGTCACATTAACTCTCCTTCTCTTACTGGCTCCCTTCAACCTCTGTCGCTTCGCCGCACTATTGCATCTTTATTTCTTTTCGCTCGGTACTTGAAAGATCATTGCTCCTCTGAACTGTCTGCTTGCATTCCTCTACCAATATGGCGGCCGCGTAGCAGCCGTCTAACAGCAAACTCACATCCCTTTTCTGTCCAACTCTCTCATGCAAGAGTTAATCATTACTCCCAGACCTTCCTGTATGCAACAGGTCAGCTCTGGAAGAGTCTTTCTCTGTTGGTATTTCCTACCGCCTATGACCTCCAATCTTTTAAACGCAGTGTGTCTAGGCATGTCGAACTGGGCGGATCTTGAGTTTGGCTCTCTGTCATCTTATTTTTGTTTTTTTCTTTGCGGGAACATCAAATGCAGGCTTTGACATTTTGCTCCTTTTCCCTTACATTACAAAAAGAAAGAAAAAGAAGGTTGGATTAGGTTAAGTTACGCTAGATTGGTTAGGTTGGGTTGTGTTTCGTTTGGTTAGGGTGAAAGAGTATGATGGCAGGGTAAAGTGGGATAGGAGAGATTACGAAAAGGAAAGGAGGGAGTGGATAAGAATATATGAAGTGTGAAAAATAGAAGTGAATGGAATAGTTTCAGGTTAGGTTGGAAAAGTTAGACACATGGATGAAGTGGGATAGGAGAGATACCATAAAGAATAGGATGGGGTTAATGAAGAAGAGTGAAGCGTGGTGGAAAAAGGAGTGAATGCAACACTGTTGTTAGGTTAGATTAGGTTAAGCTAGATTTGGTTAGGCTGGATGAGTTAGATGCAAGGATGAAGTGGCATAGAAGAGAGGATCAGCGGGGGCAGAATTCGTTAGGTATGTTAGGACAGAGATGAATGGTTTGGTAATGAAAAGACTGGGGCAGAAAAGAAAGGAATAGAAAGGCAAGATAGGGAATAGTGGAATGTGAAAGCCAGGTATAGAAGTTAGCGGTCGTTTCGGCCGTAAGTCATTTAGGCCGTAACTTCCAAACTGGCAAACGGCCCAATCGCCTAACGGCCTAAACAGCCTAAATAACCAAACTTCGTCAAGATGACATTGCTGAAGTTAGCTTAAGTTAAGCTAGGTTACGGCTTAAATGACTTACGACCAAAACGACCAGGACCCGAAGATAGGTGGGGTGCGGTAGAGGAGGAGAAACTGCTTCATTAAAAGAAAGGGACAGTGTAAGACAGAACAGGAGGGAAAAGAAAGGGCAAGATAGGGAAGCATGGAATGTAGAAGCTAGGGACTGTAGTTAGGCGGAGTGGGGTAGGGCGTATTAAGAGAGGTGGACAGGGTGAGGTAGAGCCTAACAGATAACAGGTAAGGCGAGGTGGAGAGAGGCGGAGGGAAGGTATGTCATGTATGAGCCTGAGAGGAATGAGGTCAGAGAAAGGTTTGTGGCTACCCCAGTTTGCCTGGTCTTGCTGGCTATTTAAACGCAGCCATGGATCTTCTGATGTTATATCGCCTGATGACGATTATATCAGCGGGGGATTATCTCTGGGAAAAACAGAGATTGAAGAGAGGGGTAAGATTATAAATCACATTAATAGCTCATAATCCCTCCTACGACCTATGTCACAGCGTATCATTAGGCGATATAAAGCAATAAAAGTGCAAACAGAAATCGAGCAATCGAGTTTTCTCGGGACATACAGTAAACATTCAACGGCCTTGGACCGAGACCAAAGGTCACTTTGCAATGAAGTCTTATTTATACAGGATCCTATGCACTTTTAACCAGGTCTCCCATAAATGTTAACTGGTATTACAGATCGGCTTGTTTTCGTATTTTGTAGTTGCGATACTGACTCCAATTTGACTGTAAAGTGTTTGGTTGCTGTTTGAGTGAAGATATGCAAAAATAAATGGAATCTAATACCCAGCTTAATCTTAGGAGACTTTAGGCCTATACATAAATGTCTGTAGTTATAAAGTGATTACCTTCATGAACAGCGTCATTCAGGCGCTTTCTTGCCTTCCTCACCCCGTCGCACCCTCCCTCTCCCTTCTCCCCAGGCCCTTGTCCTTTCTCCCTGCCCCCATCCCTCTTCCCCCAAAGTCTCCCTGCCCCCCCTTCAGCCCGAACCCTCCCTTCCCCCCACAGCCTTTCCCCTCTCCTGCCGTCCCCATTTACCTTGCCTCTAAGTCCCCTCTCATTTCCTCCTCCCCCTACCCCCTACCCTGCAATTCTAACTTACTGGGTTCAGCACAGCGGAATAATACCCTAATTAAATTTACTGAACCCTGCCATCATCTTGGAATGTACTGCACATTTATCACTGGTCCCGACCTCTAACAATGTCCTTAATTCCAATGCACGTCTGGTTTAGGGTCAAATCCCTCAGAAATTATGGGAATGTTGTTTATTAGATAAATCTCACACTTGTGAAGGGTTAATCCATCAACCGTTGAGAACTGGGGCTTTTAGAATACCGTACTCTATCTTTAGGTGGGCTAAAAAGGGTCCAGATGATTAAGATGATGATGATAACGAATATAATGAATCAACTAAATTTATGACTTCCTGATTTTGTTTGTGGGGGAAGAATGAATCATCTTAGGGTTATAAACGATGCTTTAAAGCTACCTCTTCAATTATTAGGTAGGAAAAATGATGATATTGTTGGTACAGTATGTAATCAGCTGAATTTATGACTTACTGATTTTGTTTATGGCCAGAGGTACCTATAATAGTTTCCACCGTCAGATGTGTGGGGTGGAGCTGTAGTAAATGTCTTAATTCTGAGGCCGTCTGTAAAAAATATTTTATTGTTGGTATCTCCACAGGATTATTTAGCTTAATCCCTTGAATACGATGACTTACTTTTCATTTTAATAAAACCACCTCTTGACGAATAAATTAAACTTTTAATGGGATCTCTAGTAGTGAGGGAGTTAATGAAGGCTATATGTTGCTCTTCCAGTTAGAAAAGTCTCTCCCAAGCTGAATATAGCCTAACCCATTCAACGCGATTACGTATATTCCAGTTTAATAGAGCCTACATACGATTTTATTAAACTTTAAGCGGCATCCCTGGTACTGAGCCAGTGAAGGCTGCATGAAGCCCATCCTGTTAGAGAAGCCTCTCCTAAACTGAATTAAAGCTTCTGCAGGTAGCATGAACAAAATAAAATCTATGCCATTGGAGTGACTATCCTAACATGTATTCAGTATGGATGCATCCCCCCCCACTCTCTCTCTTTCTCTTTCTCTAGTTTATTCATATTCCCTCATTCTTCAAGCACCCTCCCTCTCCTTTTTTTCTCCTTTTAGCTCCTTTACACGTCAGTGCTTTTCCAATTCTTCCTTCTTTAACGTATACATAGCGCTTTAATATCCAGGCCCACATTCATAAACAAACATACGATTATTTTCATCCAGTAAGGGTAGATGCAAGAACAGCAAACGAACGACTAAACAAACAAACAAACAAATAAATAATATATAAGAAACCATTTCTCTTCTTCCCATGTCTCTTGTTCTTCCATAGCAAACAATTCTAAGTCAGGAGAGGCATCTAATTGTAAATTTATTCTCAAATCTCACGGCCATTTTATCAAAAGTGAAAATGTGATTTGAAAAAAACTTTGAATATTGAAGATCATTATAAGAACATGTGTAACAATGAGATATGACATCCTGCGTCCATCACAGTGTAGCAGCAATGGTGAAGGATGGTTAGTTATGGTCTATCATCATCACATGCTTCATTAATTATCATCAGATATTGGGAGCATACCCACACTTTTGCGTCCTTAGCATTATCTATCCTGCTTTTTGACTTGCAAATGTTGTATTGAAAGTTGATATCTGGATGGCGCAATATATGGAAATGTAGTTAGAGTACTGTACAACTTTGCATTATACCAGCGATCTGCCATTATATGCCAGTGTGTGTGTGTGTGTGTGTGTGTATGTGTG
>JAGKTI010036439.1:0-11071 GCA_018397915.1 Birgus latro
GGAGATTTCAATGTTCATCACCACCTTCGGCTCTCCTCTCCTTTCACTGGTCCACCTGGTGAACAGGCCTACATCTTTTCTATCCTTAATGACCTAGAGCAGCTTGTACAGCACCCTAACCGTATCCCTGACCACCTTGGAGAGAGCTCCAACATACTTGACCTCTTCCTTACAACTAATCCTTTTGCTTACACTGTTAATCTTTTCTCTCTGTTGGACTTATCCGATCATAACCTTATTACCTTAACTTGTCCTGTCGCTCCAGTATGGCCTGTGGACCATCCAAAGAAACATCGTCTGTGGCACTTTGGAGCTGCGGATTGGGAGGCCCTCGGGCCGTTCTTCTTTGGTTTTCCCTGGAATGATTATAGCTTCCATGGCCGGGAGCCATTTGAGCGTGCCTTTCGCATTATGGAGGTTATTTTCTCGGGCACGGAAACATACATTTCTTTCTTATATCATTTGACTAATGCAAGAAAACCTTGGTTTAATCACGCTTATTCTAATGCTGTCCGCAACAAGGAGAGGGCCAGTAAAAGGTACCGCAGCCAGCCCATCCTAGAATCACATCTTTTTTATGTTTCTGCCCGGAATCGTGCAAAGTCTGTTCTGTCTGCTAAAAATAATTTCATCCATACTGAATGCTTTCAACTCTCCATCTCAAATTCTTCCTGCTCCTTCTGGCACCTTGCCAAAAATCCTTCTAACAACTTTACCTCATCATTCTTCCCTCCTCTGATGGCTCTGTAGCCATTTCTTCTACTGATAAAGCAGATCTCTTCGCTCAGACTTTCTCCTCCAATTCCACCTTAGACGATTCTGGTGCTGTTCCTCCATCACTTCCCCCCTCTGACTTCCTCATGGCTGACATTAAAATTTCTTCAGCTGATGCATTTTCTGCCATCACTGGCCTCAATACTAACAAGGCATATGGGCCTGTTGGAGTCCCTCCTGTTGTCCTCAAGAACTGTGCTTCTGTGCTTACACCCTGCCTAGGTAAACTCTTTTGCCTTTGTCTGTCCACTTGTACCTTTCCTTCTTGCTGGAAGTTTGCTTTCTTTCAGCGAATCCCAAAGAAGGGTGACCATTCCTAACCCTCTAACTATCATCGAATTGCTTTAACATCATGTGTTTCAAAAGTTTTCTTCTTTGTTCTTAACAGAAAACTTTAAAAGCATCTTTCTTATCACAACCTTCTTTCTGATTGTTAGTATGGGTTCTGTCAGGGACACTCCACTGGCGATAGTCTCACCTTCCTTTCAGACTTCTGATCATCCTCCTTTCGGGACTTTGGCAAAAGCCTTGCCATTGCACTTGACATCTCAAAGGCTTTCGATCGAGTCTGGCATAAATCTTTAATTTCCAAACTGCCCTCTTACGGTTTCTATCCTGCTATCTGTGCCTTCATCGCTAGCTTCCTTTCTGGTCATTCTATAGCTGCTGTTGTAGACGGCCATCGTTCTTCTCCTAGATCTATCAACAGTAGTGTTCCTCAGGGCTCTTTCCTATTACCAACTCTCTTTCTTTTATTCATCAGTGATCTAAGCTGTACATCTAACCCTATCCACTTGTACACCGATGATTCCACCCTTCACCTTTCCATTCGGTTTCCGCTATGGCCATCTCAGCAGTTACTTCAGCAAACAAGGGATGAGGCTATGGTACACCTATTGTCTGACTTGGCTTGTATCTCTGACCGGGGGCAGAAATAATCTTGTTGTTTTTAATGCATCAAAGAGGAGGCTGTAGCACGGGCCGAACAGGGTAGTACTCCCAAGAGGAATGGGAATACTAGTGATAGGGAGAGCTGGAGCTCCTGTTTCACTAGCTACCTAACCATCCCCCTTTGCTGACCTTTCAGTGTGACAGTAACATGGAGAGTAGACCAGCATACTCTCCCAAACATTTCCTCTAACTATCCTATGCACTACACCACATGCGCTTTACATATTACACAACGTATCCCACTATGTTACAGGGGTTGACACCAGCAAGGGCATGCGGCCAGAAAACTTTGCCCCCGCTACCTAGTGGCGGACTTTGGGGGGAGGCTTGACAGGGGTTCCGCTGGCATAGATCATGGGTCCGGGGCGAGATGGGGCTCGAACCTGTGCTAGAGGGTATAGGGCATTGCGGTTCCCAGGCTGCCGCTTCCGCTCAATAGAGAGGGGCCCAAACCTGGGAGTAGCGCCCCAGGAGGCTGCCCTATCATTGGGTGTATAATGGCGGGGCAGTTGCAGTGCCAAGCCGCGCTTGGAGGGTGTCCCTGCAGCTGTCCTGGCAGGGTGCCCCGAGGCCACTACCACAGCCACTGGTAAGCTGGTGGGCTAGGGGTCCCAGATCCATTGCCGCCTGGACCTGGGTCAGTGCAATGGGTCGCGCCTTTGGAATGTTTACCCCCCCTTTATCTTACCGACTATGAACTTCAAAAACAAGCACTAAAGCAAGCCTGAGGACAGCAAATCACCCAAGGGGTTTAGGGTGGGTTCGTGGAATGTGGGAAGTTTGAGAGGAAGAGCAGGGGAAGTCGTTGAAGCATTCAGTAGGAGGTGGGTGGATGTGGCATGTTTGCAGGAAGTCCGGTATAGGGGTGGATCAGCCAGAAAGATTGTTGGGAAGGATTGCTACTATAAGTTGTTTTGGCAGGGGGGAACTGACGGATATGGGGGTGTGGGTGTGTTGGTTGCAGAGAAATGGGTGGAATATGTCATGAATGTTATGAGAGTAAGTGATAGGATATTAGTAGTGAAAATTTTGGTCGGGCAGAAATTGGTTTCAGTTATATCGGCATATGCTTCACAGGTGGGACTGGATGACGCAGAGAAGGATAGATTTTGGGATGATTTAATACGTGTAGTAAGTGGTATGGGTGATGATGAGGTAGTGGTTCTTGGAGGGGATTTAAATGGTCATGTGGGTGAAGCAGCTCAAGGTTATGAAGGAGTCCATGGAGGATGTGCGTATGGTGTGAGGAATGCGGAAGGGGAAAGAATACTCCAGTTTGGGGAGGCTATGGACATGATTGTGTGCAACACACATTTTAGGAAAAGAATGAGCCGGTTGATTATGTATGATTCCGGGGGAAATAGTAGTCAGATAGATTATTTTCTGGTCAGGAGGGTTGATAGGAGATTAGTGAGGGATGTTAAAGTTATAGGAAGCGAGGAGTGTGTGCAGCAGCACAAACTGTTGATTTGTGACATGGTGCATAAGGAACGAGTGATGAGAAGGAGGACATATGTACCTAGGAGGAAAATATGGAAGCTGGGAAACCAATCAGTAAGGGATGCCTTTTATAGTGAGATGAGGAGAGTGGTGGCTGAACAGGAAGCTGTAGATAGAGGCGTTAATGAACAGTATAGAGCCCTTAAGAACAACCTCTTGAGAGTTACCGATACAATATGCGGTTGGTCAAGAGGCCCACCAAGACATAAAGTAACTTGGTGGTGGGATGAGGGTGTAGAAGCTGCAGTTAAGGAGAAAAGAAGGCTTTTTCGGGAATGGAAGAATGGTGGTAACAGGGAGTACTTGGCTGCCAAGCACTGGGCTAGAAGAGAGGTATACAGGGCGAAGTCTGAGTCAAAGAGACTTTTACTTGATAATCTAAATCATGGAGAAAGGAAAAATATGATTTTTAGGGTGGCAAATCAGGTGAAGAGGGATAATCGGGACATTGTAGGTGAGCAGTGTGTGAAGAATGATGGTGGAAGGGTAGTGGTGAGCAGTGAGGATATTAAAGATGCATGGAGAGAGCATTATAGCCGATTGTTGAATGAGGAGTTTGATTGGGATAGAGAAGGTTTGGAGCCCGCTGATTCAGTGTTTGGCCCTTGGCCTTTGATTGACACTGCTACTGTGAGTCAGGCAATAGGCAGGATGTGGGTGGGGAAGGCGGCAGGTGTGTCTGGGTTGACTGCCGAAATGTTGAAGGCCTCAGGAGATACTGGGGTGAGGTTAGTCACTGACCTGATAAATATGATTATATATGAGTGTGTTGTCCCAGATGATTGGCTGAAGAGTGTAATTGTAAATGTGTACAAAGGAAAGGGTGATGCCCTGGAAAGGAGAAATTACAGAGGTATAAAGCTCTTAGATCAGATAATGAAAGTAATTGAGAGAGTTCTAGAAGGTATGATTAAAGAAAGAGTGAATATCGATGAGATGCAGTTTGGGTTTATGCCAGGCAGGGGGACCACTGGTGCCATATTCATTGTTCGACAGCTTCAGGAAAGTATATTGGAAAGAAAAGGGAATTGTATTTTGTTTTTGTTGATTTGGAAAAGGCCTTTGACAGAGTCCCTAGAGAGGTGGTGAAGTGGGCAATGAGAAAGCTAGGGTTGGAAGCGTGGCTGGCTAGGGTGGTTATGGCCATGTACATGGGTGCTCACACCCAGGTAAGAGTGAATGGAGCTTTGAGTGATGAGTTTTCCGTGAATGTTGGTGTGCATCAGAGGTCAGTTTTGAGTCCCTTGTTGTTTATCATGGTGCTTGAAGCCCTCTCACGTGACTTCAAAGATGGACTCCCATGGGAGATGCTGTATGCTGATGATTTGGTGTTGATTGCGGAGAATGAAAAGGAGGTGGAGGAAAGATGTAAGAAGTGGAGAGATGGTATGGGGTACAAGGGCTTAAGGGTAAATGCAGATAATACAAAAGTGATGATATCTAGGGTTGGTGGCGGTACAATCAGAGGAGAGGGAGAGTGGCCATGTGCAGTTTGCCACAAGGGTGTGGGAGGTAATTCCATCTTGTGTAGTGTTTGTGATAAGTGGATGCACAAGAGATGTAGTGGTATTAGAAGTAGACTGCGAGATGATGCTGATTTCATGTGTGCGGCGTGTCGGGGAGAGCAGGTGGAGATTGTTAGGCGTGAGAGGGTTGAACTTGCAGGTGAGTCTCTTGAGTGTGTGGAGGAGTTTTGTTATTTGGGAGACATGTTATGTGCCGGAGGTGGGGCTGGAGTTAGCTCGGTTGCTAGGGTGAGAAGTGGTTGGAAGAAGTTCAGGGAGCTGTTGCCTCTCCTGACATTGAGAGGACTCTCCTTACGTGCTAAGGGGTCTTTGTATGCAGCATGTGGTTGAGGATGTGGTGGGAAGCGTTAGGAGAAACACGTTAAGGTGGTTTGGGCATGTGGAGAGGATGGAGAGTGAAAGACTGATGAGGAGAGTGTATGTGAGTGAGGTGGAGGGGGGGAGAGAGAGGAGGAGGCTGAGGATGAGATGGAGGGATGGAGTGGAGAGGTACATGAGAGAGGGGGGGGTGGGTTGGGAGCGGGGTAGTGAAATGGCAGGGAACAGTGCGACATGGAGGCGATTTGTTTGTGGCCACCCTGTGCGAATTGAGGCGTCTGGCAATAGATAGATAGATAGGATATTCGTATGTGTGTTTTGATGTCTAAATATGCCTGAATGATCAGAAAACACCACCAAATTAAGCATAATTGCTGTACAAATAGGAGTATAGATTGGAGTTTGGGTATAGGTAGTCTGGGTATAGTAAGGGAATAGTGTTCATTATCCGGATGCTGCCACTATCTGGGCATGCCTTTGGCTTTATTATGTCTGGATAAATGAGGGATTACTGTACCCACTGAATCACCAGGTGCCTTAAGTTGGTTACAGTAATCTTTCTACTTTCTGGACGACCACTATCCGGTTACCTCATTGTTCAGACATCGTAGGCTGATGGTTGAAACCCAGAAATTGCAAAAAAAAAAAAAAAAAAAAAAAAAAAATCCTATTTTTTTTTTTTACCTTGTCAGTTTGAATTTCCCGCGCGCGCCAACTGGCTTCCTTCCCGCGCTCTCCCCCGCCTGTTAGCTTTCTCTCAACCCCCTGAAGAGTCGATGGTTGTCAGATCGTCTGCGGTATTTTTGTTCTTGTTTAAGCAATCATAATTCACAGTGCTAAGGATTAAGTGTAGTTAAACACTGGATTACTGGACATGCTTCAAGAGCAATTATGACCACTGTAAAAACCTTAGAGATGGGGGTAATATTCATTAACCATCATGGACATGTAAGTAACACTGTCAACTGCTAAATATTTTTCCATAATCACTTCTAAATCCTCATTCTCTGGTTACATTTTATTTACTTCATGCTTTGTGTCCCATATTTGAGTGCACAGGCTGTGAAAGAGGTGATTTTCTCAGTGATTACCATTTCTTTTACATACATTCACTATCTAGTCAACTGGGTACATTTTTGCCCTACTCGCCTCTAGATCATAATTTTCTGGTAACAGTTTATTTATTTGATGCTTTGTATCCCATATTTTAGTGCATAAGATGTGAGAAATGATGATTTTCATAGTGATTGCCACGTCCGTTACTTACTTACACTAAGCTGCCATCTCGTGAACACCTATGCCTTACATACCTCAAATTCATCATTTTTTGGTTAAAATTCACTTAATTCATGCTTTGTGTCCATTATTTATGTGAATGGGGTCTTAAATAAGTGCTATGCATGTCCGGTAGGGAGGTAGGTATGTGGTTTTCTGATTTAGGTTAGGTTAGGTTAGGATCAAGAATGACTGGTGCTGTTGGTGAACAATGAACACCTTTGTCATACCAAACTCTAAATCATCATTTTTCTGGTAACAGTTTATTTATTTGATGCTTTGTATCCCATATTTTAGTGCATAAGGTGTGAGAAATGATGATTTTCTTAGTAATTGCCACATCCGGTACTTACACTATGCTGCCAACTCGTGAACATCTATGCCTTATTTGCCTCAAATTCATAATTTTTGGGTTAAAATTTGATTAATTCATGCTTTGTGCCCATTATTTATGTGAATGGGGTCTTAAATAAGTGCTATGCATGTCCTGTAGGGAGGTAGGTAGGTGGTTTTCTGATTTAGGTTAGGTTATGTTAGGGTCAAGAATGGCCAGTGCTGTTGGTGAACAGTGAACACCTTTGCCATACCTAACTCTTTTTCTGGTAACAGTTTATTTATTTGATGCTTTATATCCCATATTTTAATGCATAAGATGTGAGAAATGATGATTTTCATAGTGATTGCCACATCTGATACTTACTTACACTAAGCTGCCAACTCGTGAACACTCCTGCCTTACTTACCTCAAATTCAACATTTTTGGGTTAAAATTCAATGATTTCATGCTTTGTGTTCATTCTTTAATGCATACTATGTGAGAAAGGGTGATTTTCATAGTGATTTCCATGTCTGATACTTACACTTGCTGGCAAGTTGTGAGCACCTATGCCTTACTCACATCTAAATCATCATTTTTTGGCTAAAATTCAATTAATTCATGCTTTGTGTGCATTATATATGTGAAAGAGGACGGAAATAAGTGCTATGCATGTCTGATAGGGAGGTAGGTAAGTGGTTTTCTGATTTAGGGTAGGTTAGGTTAGGGTCATGAATGACCAGTGCTGGAGCTTTAGGGCCACTATCCGGAGAAGACCACTTTCCGGTCATGCCTTTGGCTCTATTACGTCGGATAGTGGGAAGATTACTGTATATGGTTACCACCAAGCATTGTAAATAATTTCTTGGTGTACAGGAAGCCATTTGACTTGTCACTCAATGTAGAGTCACCCATAGGCAGAAGGAAGAGGAAAGAAAGACAGAAGAGGAAGGTAGAGAGAGGAAAGGGCATTCATCCGAGAACAGCACTACATCGAGTGAGTGGACGATGAGTGCCCCCACCCACTGCTAAACTGAAAACTGAAGAAAATCATCTGTCAGTTGGAAGGTTAAGAAGTTAGAGACATCAGTTTTTAGAAGAGGTTAATGGAGACTGTTCCTATTCCCCTCACTACAGTAGGTTTCCCAAAAGTTAGATAGGATCATCTAGTGTTGACTCCTTGTGTCCAGTGATATATTTTGCTGGATTATTGTCGTTACATTCAGAGAATTTTGTTCATCTTAAGGGGAGTTCTTTTGTAGTAAAGAGTCAGCTAAAGCTATATCTAACTTCCTTAGATGTTGAATCTTTTCCAGTTTAGGTAATATTGTCTGGAAGTACATTCTTATATTGAAGGTATTAAAATTCCATCCTTCCTCCCCTCCAGTATTGCCGGCTGAGATCCGTATGCTGGCTTGGTGTCCTGTGTCAGCTGGTTACTCTGCTCGCTTTGATTGCACTGCCCGTACATACAAGTACTTCTTTCCACGTGCAAACTTAAATATACAGGTATGTACAGTCAGGGACAAAAGATTGCGTGTTATTTGCTTTGTGTCTGCTTCATAGTTAGAGCTTGTCCATCACTTTTCTCCCAGATGCATCACCAGCAGTAGTAGGGAAAACAATGGTCCAAACTGACCTCCATTCCCTACTACATTTGCTTGGCCCAGTGGGCCAATTTTATGTATTGATCAGAGCAGGCAGGATCATCTGGTAATTTTGGGTGCTGTTCAGGCTGAGGTAGATGTGAGGGTGTTTTAGTGCTCTGGTGAATTATTGTATAACACTATCATAGACAGCATTAGAGTGAGTTATTGGGTGATTTGTTATCTGCCAGAAGACCCGCCGACATGTCAAAAAAATACCCCCGCTAGTACCAGTACACCAGTCCTGTATGAGACAGGCCTACCATGTATTCAATATGGACGGTAGGTGTTAGCGCCGAAGTGGTGACATGTAGAGGTGTTTGATATGCAGGAGGACTGCTGGGCCTTGGGGGCAGGCTGAGAAGCCTATGCCCAGAGTTGGACATTTAAAAAAAAAAAAAAAAAGTTAGGGTGAGTTATTGGGTGATTTTCAGTAAAGGGTGAGGTGAGTAGGGTTTAGGTCATTGTATTGCTGAATGTTGATGAATAGCGGTGGATCGGATGAGATATTCCAAAGTAATATGATGATATTGATATGAGCTTGAGTCTTTGGGTCTGTGGTAGGTTAGCTGAAAGTTCGGCTATTGTTAATAACTTTGAGGTGAGCCTGGGTCAAATGATTGGTCAACCATTTGGGTAATAATATTTGAAATAGCTCACCATCAGCTGCTAGAGTACAGAATAAGAAAGTTCTATATTTGGTTTTGAGTCACATAACTTCCAAGACATCATAGAGCTTTCCTTGAGTCACTTGACTCCAATTCCTTGTCTCAAGAAACTCTGGCTTGGCAGACATTTTTAATACTTCTTGTCATCATCATCATCATTCAGACCTACTTTCCCACTCTAGGGCAGGGTGAGGAGTAGCAACGTCCAGACAGCCCAAATTGCCCAGTCCAGTGGGCCATGCTTCCATTCACTCATCGTTCAAGCCTTTGGAATCTTGGCTGTATCAGATATGCCAAAAACATTCACCACGTTTTGTAGCTTCAAATAAACATATCGAATAGAGTCAATCCAGATGCTGCCACATTAAAAAGGGGTGCCAGATCCCTGATCATGCACTTCTGACAACATTCATCCAGCTTGTCAGTTCCAAACCTCTCTTCCTCACACACTTGTCTGCCATATCTCTCCACCTTCTCCTTGGCCTATCTCACCTCCTCCATCCTTCAGATTCACTCAGATATACCTTTTTCACCTTTTTCACCACTCTGTTGTTATCCATTCTCTCCACGTGACCATGCCATTTCAGTACACTCTTTTCGATTCTGGTGTCCACCGACTTCGTCACTCCACATCATTCACGAATTACGCTGTTTTGTATCCTGTCCACCCTCTGTACTCCACATACATTCCTCAGCAGTCCCATCTACACTGCTCTTACTCTTGACTTTTCATTTTCATGCCACACCATAGTTTCACATCCATATGTTAAAGTTGGTACTAGCATTCCTTCATGTAAGCCTCATGCAGCTGCAACACTCAAGCCTTTGTTTCTTATCAAGGCCTTCATTGCACCAGCTACTCTTCTTCCTTGTATCACTCTACTTTCAACTTCTTTTGCACATTTTCCTCTCTTTTCTATCACTGTACCCAGGTATTTGAACTCTCTCACCAATTCCAGTCTCCTCTCTATTCACTGTAACATCACACTGGGAGTCACCTTCTCTCTCAATAACTATCACTTTATTATTTTCTACAATTACTCTCAAGGCACGGCGCTCACAGACATAGCAAAACTCTGTAGTAGTCTACCAAGTTCTTGTCTGATATGTGCAACTAGTACTTTATCATCAGCATAAAACAAATTTTTGAGAGATTCCATCCAGCACCATTCATTACCAACGCCATCTCTCTCTCAGTATCTTGTGTTTTTACTTCTTTCATGGAACCCTTGTCCACTAGTAGTGATAATTAAATCCTCTAGGTTTATTTCACACCATCCATGACTCTGGATTACTCATCAGAATGCCTTAGAAGACAGGGTGGCAGGCTCTGCTCAGAAACTTGGCTTTTCAAATTGTAAGCTATGACTGCTCTTATGTAAGCTTTTGCACCCTTAAGTGACTGCTCAGCTGGTTAAGTCATATTTAAGAGCATTTTCTACAAATGTTCACATTGGTCAAGCTGAGCATATACCTTCACTTTTATCTGCTTTCACTTAATTAGCAGCAACCTCTACTCTGTACTTTTTCCTCACTCATTAACCATTCACTGGTATCAGAGGCTGATGGTGCTAGCCCTTGCAAGAGGTTACAGCATATGTAGGAGTGTCATATAATCAGTGAATAGTGGCAACTCAGGTTGGTCAAGAGGCATGGACTTTAGCGGTATGGATGTTAGGGTCTGATGACTAGTTTGTGATCAAGTAAGAGGATTTTGTTCAGAAATCTTTCTTCTGAAGAAGAAAGATAAAATTCTACTTTTACATAATTAAAGAAGTTGGTCTCAACAGTCAAGTTGACCTATGGACAATTTGCATGAGGAGGAGGCTGTAGCACTGGCCGAACAGGGTAGTACTCCCGAGGGGAATACTGGTGGAATGGGAATACTGGTGATAGGGAGAGCTGGAGCTCCTGTTTCACTAGTTACCTAACCATCCCCCTTTGCTGACCTTTCAGTGTGACAGTAACATGGAGAGTAGACCAGCATACTCTCCCAAACATTTCCTCTAACTATCCTATACACCACATGCGCTTTACATATTACACAACGTATCCCACTACGTTACAGGGGTTGACGCCAGCAAGGGCATGCGGCCA
>JAGKTI010036440.1:0-11071 GCA_018397915.1 Birgus latro
CATTGCTTTCTTAGATCTGTTTCTTGGTGCTTTACCATCCACACTCATACTTTGTGTGTTTTTTTCTTCACTGACACCATTTATTATATTGAGAAGTTTTTCTCCCTCACAGCTGGGTATAAGTAAGAATTCAAATTTTCATCAACTTTGATTTCCCACGGTAGTCCATCTCTGAGAAACAAAATCTGATGGAACATCATTATGAGGGTCTGAATATAACTTGCTTGTTTGTTCATTGCAAAATGAAACCATTTGGTACAAACCTTCCATTTAATAGAGCCAGGACAATACTAACAATATTTTATGTGACGATGCTCACGATATAAGTTTTGCTACATTTCACGCATATTATTATGGTGTCACACTGCATTATTAACGAAATAAAAAATCGTGCCGGGGAAAAAAATTGTGTATAAGCAGCTTATGAAGGTAATATGTGGCGCTATATTCCTACGCTTTGACATATCTTGGATGCTTTGCAGGTGGACGACTTGCTGGAGAGTCGTCAGACTTTACTAACCCCGCTGGTTTACACGATTCTCCCAAACAGACTTGAAAGGTTAGTTGTTCACAATAACGATACTCTCTCTCTCTCTCTTTCTCTCTCAGTCACAAATGAAAATGTAGTATATTAAAAACACTCCTGGGCGACCAGCGCTGAAAGCCATATGCTGCTGAAGACATTAATGAGAATATAATATTATAACAGAAACTTGCCAGAAGCACTCAGAGAATCCAACATCCGCGCCCATCAGCTGCTGTCTAGGCTAAACATCTGCTTTTGCTCGTGAACTTGATCTTCGACAGACGTCTCTTAAAATCAAATTAAAATAATTATGTGCCCACAAATATTCCAGTGGGAAAAAAAAATCAGAATTGTTAATAGATGCTGTTAATGTAAGAATCGAATTCTCCCAAGACTTATCCTAATAACATATATTATTACTACAGTACTAAGTATCAGTAGCACAGGTAGAACAACCAAGCCGCTTACTGGCCGACCATTGTGGCTCTTGTCACAAAATGGTCAAAACTGGGCTAAAAGACAGAAAAGACGCCCGTTCATTAAGATGCTATTTGCCCTGTGACTTGATATTTGACAATTGTTGTTTATGTTTACTCCCTTCGTTCCTGCCTTGCTCTAAATCTGATAAAAACTATTTCAGTTGACCTTGTTCAGTCAGACTATGATCCAGCCTTGTGACCTTGACTTTTAATTTACTGCTCTTCATAATAATTGGTTTCACCCCTTGGTTTGTCCCCAGTCTTTCCTCCACGTTCGGTTATATTAGATAAAATCTTTTGAATCTTCCTCTGATTCAAAAAGACAGACAAACAGACATAGACACTCGATAATCAGAGGAATACCGAGTGCTCGGGTATAATAAAAATAAATCAGTAAATACATAAACAAATGCAAGATTATGGCTATCAACTAACGAAACCCATAAAATATAAGAAAATAGACTAACACAAAACACAGTACAACCTATTCAAGTTGTGAAGGAAACCTGTCCCTCCATGAACGATGGGACACTTCCAACCACCCTGCAACCCCCCCTCTCCATCCCAGTACAAACGATATGCAGTAAGACCCACTTCGTAACCAAAACCCTGAAAAACAAACAACACTGAAGATCCCCAGCTCCAAGATGCTCGACAACTACGTGTCAGTTAAGCTGACGTAACAGTCAGCAGTATATGAAACAAAGTTCTCCTAACTGAAAAACACCTCATGTGATTTAGGCGTTGTTAATGTGGTGATAGACTATTTTACTCGCCTAGTGTCTAGACAGCCACAGATAACTCGAAATCTCCAAGTATCTATGGATACTGGGAAGCTTGTAACCTTCCACAGCACCCTATCGATACATTCATCACTGATGAAGATCCTAAACTGGCAGTGGCTCCTGACGTAGGACCAGAAAAGCGGCTGCAACTTTATCTGGCAATCAGCTCACTTACGAGTAATATATTGACACGCCGTTGGGCAAGATCACAAAAGCAATTCCACTCAGTGGGAAAATTGTCCAATTAGGAGAAATTTGGCATTCAAAAAAATAGTTAACCAAAGGATCATACCAATCGAAATACTTCAGTACTGAAAGAAAATTACGGTAATGACAACAAATCATATTAATATTAAGTAAGGGAATGAAAACATGCTGGAGGACTTGTAAGATTGCCAATACTTTCGCCACAAAACCGGAACAAACATCAAGAAGCCTACCAGTCAAACATAGGGAAATAAAGATTATACGCAATCCCAGTACAGCACCAGATGTATGAACCATAAGAGTGAAAACAATGTGAATCAAAGTAGGGAACAGTAGGTTTCAACTACGTAGAGTGGAAGGGGATACTCTATCTCTGTGATGCACTCGCATACAGTGATGGGGAAAAAATCAGTGCAGAAACCACAAGAAGACTTATAGGACAAAATAAGACGACATGAACATGCAATGGCAAAGGAACACTTGGGTATGTCTCATAATATCTAGACATAATAATGAGATAATCTTGCCAAAGATCCAGTGGCATCTCATCAGTATCTATTTGAAAATACGAAAAGTGGAAGATGGGAATGTTCTAGACCCTAAATACACCCATGTATGGTGCACCGAGTTTACGATCTTGATTCATACAGTTCTGGCTATAGTCCAACCTCCCTCCCCAACGATTCTTTCAGTAGCCATCAATTGCCCAATGATGTGATATAAAATATGACTCTAATTATGAAAATACACATTCTTACCTTATACTGGCAAATGCCCGGTACAGTTTTAGTACTTCTTATAATGATGCATGTGAATGACATTTGAAGCAAGATGTGCAAATACTGACAAGTGGATTGAGTTATTCCTCCAAGCATGGAAGACAGACAGTACGCAATATCTGCCCACCTATGCCTGTATAGAAACCTCTGATGTAGGTTCCTCTAGGGTAGGGCACTCGATCAGCAAGTGAAGGACAGCAAGGGGGAACCAGGCAATCATCGCACTAAGGCAGAGGCTCACCACAAATTAGGAAATCATGAGTAAGTCGTGAATGCGCAGTGCGAAGCCAGGCAACAGCCACCTTTATTCACCAAGGAATGGAGGGGAGAACCCTTGGCACAACCACGCTCGGAGAAATCTCCTTAACCCGTCACGTCCCGACCGATTTCCTACCTCCGATACCCCACAGTCCCGAGCAATTTCAGATTTTTTGGGGGGTGGGCTCAAACTTCCACTTTTGGTGATAAACATCGAAAATTCATAGAGAAATCGCCCTCCTGAGCTTATAAATGTTGCTACAGGTGATGAGTCAGCTTTACCTTTCGTTCTCTCTCAGGGTATCTGGCCTCAAAGAAAACGAACTATGGGAGGGTAAACTAATTCAAGCCACTTTGAATTACGTATTTATTTATTTATTTGGTACGAATTTATGTGTAGTACAAGAACATATTGGTTTTCACACAAATATATAGGCAATAGAAGCATTGTTCCATCACCAAATACATCCACATATGGCACCTTCCTTTACAACATTACCACCTCATCACTTCTGTTTGTTTCTTCCTCTAGCTTCTTTATTTCTTTGTCCTCCACCTCATGAATCACTTTCACTGCAAATTTCATCATTGGAGAGACTGTGGCGTGACATGTCTTTACTGGCCAGGTCACTGCTAACAGGTGAATTGCCAAGTGTGAGGGGGAGGGGGGGAGGGGGGTCAGGCGGGGTCAAGCAGTATCCCCACTTGGAAGCAGATAGAGGAAGGTCTCCCACATACGCCTACCAAAAATCACCCGTGAAACTTGAAAATTGTGCAAATTATGAACCTTGCAATTGCGCAACATACCAGTGCGTCGATGCGTCTAGCTGTGACAAAACGTTGCGACGTACTCGTAAGTCGACGGGACACCTCGAGTTAATTATTGACAACAGTAAACTACTGTCTTTGCCAATAAGTACGAACTGCAGACTTCGAGGATGGCATAAGGATGTGGGTAGTTGGCAGGGCGCCTTCGAGATGATGAGACTTTAGCAAATGTATTTGTTCTATAATTGCGATATAGATCAACACGCACAGGAACCCAACGAAAATGGACTATTTTACTTCATCACTGATTCTGGAAAAGTCACTTGAGGACGGCAGGGTCCAGAGGATGAGCTGAATTAAATTAATCATCGGCCAAAAAGGCACTCTGAGAGTCACTACAAATCGTATAAGATGCCTCTTTGTGTGTTAAAATATGTCAAAGGTAAAATGGCAGCAATCATTTCTGGAATAAAAAAAGAGAGAGAGAGAGAATTATCTACACTTAATGTATAAGAATAGGTAATAATTATTTTAACACCGCAAATATCACTAAAATTTTCAAGTAGTAAGTTAAATAAATGAATAAGAATATTCCATAACATAGGGTTCGTGTCAACATAAAGCCTATTTTTTATTCTAGTAAAATCCTACCCTGAAAATTAAAAAAATACCACCAGTATTAACATAAATGCCAGTAATGAATACTTCACTTCTTTCTCAGGTTTTCATCATAACACTGTTCACATAATACTGAAAACAGAATTAACCAGTATAATGCCTTTGGCGGCGAGGTATGAGCATGGCCATTTAATCCGAAAGCATTGAAATGTCGCCTTACACCCTGAGGATGCCTAGAGTATATTGATTGCTATCTGCCTACCAAGATTCATGCCTTTATGATAAACTGTCTGGCCTCTGGCCCTCTTTTGAAGATTTTCGACATTCTGCACTTGGAGCATGTCACGTGCCATGTGCACTGCCTGGATGTTATGAAACCTGTCAAAAACAAATCTTAAAGAATTGGGCTATCATATGGTGCAAACCACGCAGTGATCGGCCGTGTGGTTGCTGAGACATTTAAGCTTCTCAAAAGTGTTGTGGTCGGGCCAGACCGTTTGGGTCGGGCCGCTTATATGTGAGAAAAAGCCACTACTTGACGAGATACTCGCAAGGGCTTCACCCTCACTCATAATAAAGTAGCGAGATCAGATGCCACACACGTAGTCTTTCAAGATACTCGATGGTAACTATAAAAATTGGAATGGGTGGCCTTACACGGAAGGTTAATAGGAAGAAAGAAGCAATCTCTCCTGCCGGACTAGGACCATCTAGTTTCAAAGAGTGGCGTGAAAACTAAAAATGTATATACATATTCCCTGTAGGGCTCCTCCCTCCACCCCCCCTCACACCCGGTATACATTCCCTAAGGCAGAGAGGTTAAGAGAGTTGAACTGTTACAATATTTACCCTCTGCAAGTTCAGAAGTCTCTTGTTGGCTTTAACCCATCATGTCCCGACCGATTTCCTACCTCTGATTCCCCCCAGTCCCCAGAAATTTTGGAAAATTTTTATTTTGGCTTAAACCTTCGCTTTTGGTGAGAAACATCGAGAATTCATAGAGAAATCGCCCTCCTGAGCCTATAAAATGGTGCTACAGGTGACGAGTCAGCCTTACCTTTTGTTCTCTCTCAGGGTATATGGCCTCAAAGAAAATGAACTATGGGAGGGTAAACTAATTCAAGCCACTTTGAATTATGTATTTATTTATTTGGTATGAATTTATGTGTACTACAAGACTAGGTTTTCACACAATTATATAGGCAATAGAAGCATTGTTCAGTCACCAAACACATCCACATATGGCACCTTCCTTTACAACATTACCACCTCATCACTTCTGTTTGTTTCTTCCTCTAGCTTCTTTATTTCTTTGTCCTCCACAACAGGAATCACTTTCACCATGAATTTCGTCATTGGAGAGACTGTGGCGCGACAAGTCTTTACTGGCCATGTCACTGCTAAAAGGTGAATTGCCGAGTTTGGAGGGGGAGGGGGAGTCAGGTGAGGTCATGCAGTATCCCCACTTGACAGCAGATAGAGGAAGGTCTACCACATATGCCTACCAGAAATCACCGGTGAAACTTGAAAATTTTGCAAATGACTGACTTTAAAATTGCGTAACGTACGAGTACGTCGATGGGTCTAGCTGTGACAAAACGTTGCGACGTACCCTCACGTCGACGGGGCATCTCTATAGTTATATTATTACCACTTCTGTATATGATGCATTATTAGATATGAATAATGTCACTTTTTTTTTTATTGTAAAGGTGCAAATGTGTTTCAGGTTACAGCGATTTCCACGGAAAAAAATTGTACTTTTGAGAATAAAAGACTTATGATAATTATTTTGTTATAATGCTGAATAGTCATCTAGGTATATTTAGTATAAGAACGGAAAGACGCAAAAAAAAAAATGTTTGACTTATTTAAATATGTGGCTTAATTGGCCTGTATTAGAAACTAATAGCAAGGACTTTAATATACCGACTCTACGTGAAATTTCAGGTCATTCTATTATTTATTCCAGATGGGACTATACAATTATAATCGAACACAGTGGCATACATTTTGCAATGGCCACTCCAGTCATAACTCCCAACTGGCTGAGTTTCTACTACCCCCTCAATGGTCATGTATGGATAGCTGTTGTAGCCTCTACATTTGTTGTCTGCATCTTGCTTGTTAAGGTAAGGAAGAACGACTGTGTGGTACATAAGGCATTAAGCTGTTTATAGTTATACAGGAATTAGGCGTGTATATTACCATTGGCCTTTAAGTGGCCAGATGTGGGTTGCTGTCTTGGGCTCTACTCAGGTCGTCTGTTTCATGCTTGTTAAGGTACACACAAGTTTTTTTTTTCTTTTCTTTTATGACATTTTTCTCTGCTTTTCGTTAAGTACAAGACCAGTTGCACCTCCATCATAAGCATTTCCGAATATTCCTGGTGAATAGTGACTTAAACAAAAACATACATATTTCACACTGAGGTTGCCTTCACCTGCAAGAAATCGTATCGGATTGCTTCCAAATACTTCCATATATTCATATACACAAAATACCATGCTCCATGCCTTTCTGATCATGAGTAGCAGGTACAATTTGCCCCACGCTATTTAATAAATGAAATAAATAGGCAAACAAATTATATACTCGTATATATATCGTCATCGTCGTCATCGTCATCAGCCCTACCGAAACAGGGACGATACAAGCCATGTTTCTCCATCCAGTGGCTTAGGCTGTCTGGTAGAGACTGTATGTAGAGTGAGAAGTGCTTGTGAGTTTAAGTGTTGTGTTGCAGTGGCGTTGGATGTGTGTGTAGTCTGTGAACCAAGTGTAATCAGCCCGCCTTAAGCCGACTGGGTGCAATCATACTGGTAAGTGACACTGGTTCAACCATAGTAGACTGTAGCACCAGTCGAGCAGAGCAGTACTCCCAAGGTGGATGGAAACCTGATGACAGAGAGCTGGAGCTTCCGTTTCATCAGCCTTCGGGACTAGTTCCTGACCATCCCCTTTTGCTGAACTTTTCCAGTGTTTCAGTACCATAGACAGTAGGCCAGCATGCTCTCGAGTACAAGTTTCTCTAACTGTCAACACCAGGTGAGAAGTGCTTGTGAGTGTAATTGTTGTGTTAAAGTGGCTTCGGATGTGTGTGTAGTCTGTGAACCAAGAGTAATCAGCACGCCTTAAGCCGACTGAGTGCAGTCATACTGGTATGTTACACTGGTTCAACTACAGTAGACTGTAGCACCAGTCTGGCAGAGCAGTACTCCCAAGGTGGATGGAAAGCTGATGACAGGGAGAGCTGGAGCGTCCGTTTCATCAGTCCTCTGGACTAGTTCGTGACCATCCCCCTTTGCTGAACTTTTCCAGTGTTTCAGTACCATAGAGAGTAGGCCACCATTCTCTTCAGCACAAGTTTCTCTAACTGTCAACACCAAACTACATGCAAAGTACAGACTACATTTGCTTTTCAAAATCAAAAGAAGAATGGCGTCATTAAATCAGGCCTCAGAGTCCAAGGGGGGGGGGAACCATAAATGCCCCCATCTGCCCCTCTCCCTGTGACGACTCACAGAAAAGCCTGGAACCACTGTCTGACTCACTTCTTCATTTCTGCAACATTGTGCCTTTTCTCTAACTTTCTCTCTGTCGAACACCACCTCTCCTCCTCTAAACCCCACCTTCTCTTCCTAACAGAAACTCAGCCGTCTGAGGCAACTGACAGCAAACCCATTTCTGTTTCCTCCTACTTTCTCTATACTCATTTCAAAGCCAAAGGTGGCTGTTGTGTATATGTACGCAAAAGCTTATCTTGCTCTCGTGTTCCTGAACTTGATTCTTCTGCATTCTTACTCTCAGGCTTCGGCTTTCCTGTCATTCTCTGACTAAATATATCTGCGCTGTTTACTTATCTCCTAATTCTACTGACTATGAAAAATTCTTCGACTGTGTTACTTCTACAATGAATCACATTCTATCCATTTCTCCTTTCTCTGAAATCTCCAATCTACGAGATTTCAATGTTCACCACAACGTTTGGCTCTCCCCTCTTTTCACCGATCCACTTCGTAAACAAGCCTACATCTCTTCTACCCTTAATGACTTAGAGGAGCTTGTACAGCACCCTACCCGTATCATCGACTGCCTTGGAGAGAGCTCCAACATACTTGATCTCCTCCTTACAACTAATCCTTCTACTTTCCTCTCTGTAGGGTTCCTCCGATCACTACCTTATTACCTTGACCTGTCCTATTGCTTCAGTGCTTGCTGTGGACCCTCCAAAGAAACGTCGTCTGAGGCACTTTGGAGCTGCGGATTGGGAGGCCCTCAGGCAGTATGTCTTTGATTTTCCCTGGAATGATTATTGCTTCCATGGCCGGGAGCCATCTGTGTCTGCTTTGCACATTACAGAAGTTATTCTCTCGGGCATGGAAGCATACTTTCTCATACCCTATGACTAATGCAACAAAGCCTTGTTTAATCATGCTTCTTCTAATGCTGTCCGCAACAAGGAGAGGGCCTATAAAAGGTACCAGAGCCAACCCACCCCAGAATCACATATTGTTTGCATTTCTGCCCTGAATCGAGCGAAGTCTGTTCTTCGCTCTGCTAAAAAATAATTTCATATATACTAAATGCTCTCTACTCTTCAACTCGAATTCTTCCTGCTCCTTCTGACACCTTGCCAAAAACCTTTCTAACAGCTATACCTCATCATCCTTCCCTCCACTTTTCTACTCTGATGGCTCTGTAGCTATTTCTTCTACTGATAAAGCAGATCTCAGCTCAGACTTTCTTCTCCAATTCCACCTTAGACGATTCCAGTCTGTTCCCCCATCACTTTCTCCCTCTGACTTCTTCATGGCTGACATTAAAATTTCTTCAGCTGATGTATTTTCTGCCATTACTGGCCTAAATACTAATAAGGCATATGGGCCTGATGGAGTCCCTCCTGTTGTCCTCAAGAACTGTGCTTCTGTGCTTACACCCTGCCTAGGTAAACTCTTTCGCCTTTGTCTTAAACTTGTACCTTTCCTTCCTGGTTTTGCTCTCATTCAGGCAGTCCCAAAGAAGGGTGACCATTCCCAACCCTCTAACTATCGTCCAATTGCTTTAACATCCTGTGTCTCAAAAGTTTTCGAGTCAATTCTTAACAGAAAAATTTTAAAGCATCTTTCCTATCAAAACCTTCATTTTGATCGTCAGTATGGGTTCCGTCAGGGGCGCTCCACTGGCAATCTTCTCATCTACCTTTCAGACTCCTGGTCATCCTCCTATCGGGACTTTGGTGAAAGTTTTGCCATTGCACTTGACATCTCAAAGGCTATCGATCGAGTCTGGCATAAATCTTTAATTTCCAAACCACTCTCTTAAAGTTTATATCCTTCTTTTTGCACCTTCTTCTATAGCTTCCTTTCTGGTCGTTCTGTAGCTGCTGTTGTAGACGGCTATAGTTCTTCTCCTAAATCTATCAACAGTGGTGTTCCTCAGGGCTCTGATCTATCACAAACTCCTCCTTTCATTCATCAATGACCTTCTAAGCTGTACACCTAACCCAATCCACTCGTATGCTTATGATTCCACCTATCACCTTTCCATTCGGTTCTCGCAATGTCCATCTCAACAGTTGCTTCAACAAACAAGGGATGAAGCTATGGCACACCTAATGTCTGACTTGGCTAGTATCTCTGACTGGGGAAAAATAATCTTGTTGTTTGTAATGCTTCAAGAACTCAGTTTTTACACCTATCAACCCGACACGATCTTCCACAGGAGTACCCACTAGTGTTTAATAACATTCAGCTCAGTCCTGCATCATCCTTGAATTCGCTTGGGGTTACATTCACTCAGGACTTACCTTGGAAAGATCATATTACATCTCTCGGGGTTACATTCACTCAGGACTTACCTTGGAAAGATCATATTGCATCTCTCGTAAAATCTGCTTCTAAGAGATTACGTGTGCTAAGCAGACTCCGTACCTTCTTTACCCTTGCACAGTTGTTGACTTTTGACACGGTTTTTTTTTTCGCCCTTGTTTAGAGAACAACTCTCATGTGTGGGAAGGCTCCCCACATACAGCTCTTCTCAATAGTGTGGAGTCAAAGGCTCTTCATCTCATTAACTCTCCTCTTACTGGTTCTCTTCAACCTCTGTCTCTTCACCGCACTGTTGCATCTTTATCTCTTTTCTGTCGCTACTTCAATGGTCACTGCTCCTCCGAGCTGTCTGCCTGCATTCCTCCACCTCTACGACGGTTGCGTGGCACCTGTTAAGCAACAAACTTTCATCCCTTTTCTGTCCAACTCTCTAGTGCAAGAGTTAACCGTTACTCCCAGTCCTTCATTTATGCAACTGGTTAACTCTGGAGCTGCATCCCTCTGTCCCTATTTCCTGCTTCCTGTGATCTCTAGTCTTTCAAACGCAGTGTGTCCAGGCATCTCGAAATGAAGGTATTTTGAATTTCACTCTCTTTTGCATTGTTTTTGTTTTTTCTTGGAAGGAACAGTTTTCCTGGCTCCTGGCCTTTGGTTCCTTCTTTCTTGCATAGAAAAAAATGGGTACCCTTTACGTCCACCAATGTAGTAAGTGGCTTGGTGAATGCTTCCCAAAGTTTTTTTTACAACTCTGGCGGGAGGCGAGCCCGTGACCACCAGCGTGCGAGACGCGCAGTCTGCCACTATACCACAGAGGCTCCAT
>JAGKTI010036442.1:0-11070 GCA_018397915.1 Birgus latro
TTCCCCTCCTCCTCACTGTGTGACTTAAGATCACTGGTCACGTACTCTGAAATTCTTTTGCTCTCTCTCTCTCTCTCTCTCTCTCTCTCTCTCTCTCTGCTCCTTACTTCCATTTCTTTACGCCTATGATTCTTTCTTTCTTCGAGAATATTTTGAAACAAACTTTCACTGCACTCAAGCCACTACTTCCATCATGCCTGCTTCCCCAAGGTTTAATTATATACCCCACTTCCAACCTCGGGCAGAACTCCAGCCCATCCCACCCATTCCTTTGCTCACCACGCCCATTTCATTACCCAGTCCCTTGATGTCTTAATGGTGCAACGCCGGTCATGCGGTCGACGAAGGACCTAGCTTTATTGCCTTGTTATACTTTTAATTTTAAAGTATTTCTACCCACACATAGTATTAATCGGCTTGGAAAAGACTCCTCCTGAAGAGAAAGCTATTACTGCAAAAGAGAGTTGAAAGTAAAGAAGAGATGCTGACTGATAAGCAATATTACCCTCCACCTGACAAAGTCAGAGGAGGGTGTTGTTGCCACTGCGATCAATAGGTGTTCGTCAGTACAGTTGGGCGGCAGGGCGCCTGGCCAGGAGTACAGATTTCGTTGCTGGGCTAGAACTCAGATTCTGTTCACTTTAGAGTCATGAAACTTCACATACTTATGTGTCTTATAGTGGACTGGTACCTTTTGATTGGTAGAATGCTGTGTCACCCTTAGCTTTCTTTATCCCACTAAGTAGAAAAGGTACTTTGTAAATTGACTAAAATCATTTGGAGACCACAAGAATGCACTGAACAGAACGTCATTGGACTGAACTGGATAGAAGAGGCCAAAAATATAACAAAGAAATACTTAGATATTCTTTTTGGTCGACCACTAGGGCAAAAAAACTCAGCCCATGTGGACAAAAGGACTTCATGACATAACGTACTTGACTACTTGACTGCCGGATCGAACATACACCCCACCCTCCTTTACTTCTCTCTCTCTCTCTCTCTCTCTCTCTCTCTCTCTCTCTCTCTCACACACACACACACACACACACACACACACACACACACACACACACACATACACACTCAATCTCTTTAATCGTCCCCTCTCAATCTACACACCCCACCAATCTCTTCTCAGCCCCTTGTCTCTCATACCCTTCTTTCAGCCCCTCTTTCCCTCATCCCAACACTCTTTCTCCTTCCCTTTGTTTCTCCCTTTCCTCAGTTCCTCTTTCTGTCTCCATCTGCCATCAAATCGCACTTCTCAATCCCCTTTCCTCACCCCTCCCCTCCTCACTCATACACCTCCGTTCCCCTTCCTTCGCTCCCTCCTTCCTTCCTTCCTTTATTTATATATTGAACTATCAACGCTATAATACAACGGGAAATTCTATACGAAATTTTGACTGCTACTGGTCAAGTTCCAGGCCAGAATAGCGATTTGGCAAATGCTGATGGTCTGCCTTAGTGAACCTCGCGTTGTCGATAGGCAAATAACGTAAGCCCTCCTTTTCCCCTCATTTTTTTTTCAAGAGTCTTAAGTATAGTTGGGAGCCTGAATATAACAACTATTGAGAGTTGGGTTCCACGGGAAAACTGAGACTTGGCAAAATCACTCTCTCTCTCTCTCTCTCTCTCTCTCTCTCTCTCTCTCTCTCTCCCTTGCTGCCTTTTGACGATTTCATTCAGCTTTAGGGAAAAATAATTTAATAATGGGGTTAATAAAGATAATATCCAACTTCTCCAATGCAAAAATTTTCCTAAGCACAATAATATGCATAATTATTAAATACTGATCACGTTCTGAAGACTGAAGGGTAATTGCCTCGTACAGTTCATAGCCATTAATCCAGCCTTTTTCTTTTTCTGTAATGGAAGTGGAGATCGCTAAATTTCCCGTCCTGAAATAAGTACCTACTCTCAATTCACTTTTTAGAAGTAAGATTTACCCTGCCTTCTGATGCTTCAGTACTCAGTTGCATACACAACAGGAAGCTCTTGGGGATATTTAATACAGATTTGATTGCAAGGGTTGATACAGTTCCCTTATATCCACTGGTCGTACTGTCATCACCACTTCTGCCCACTGTAATAAAATATACGTTGAAAAAAGTTAGAAATGCTTGGTTAGACAATGAGAGAAAAATGTTACCTAATTACCATCGGCCAGGCTTTATGTCGCCAATTAGCCGGTAGGTGACAGATGCCAAACGGTAAGGGGGAGGCGGTGGCTCAGTTGGTATAGAGGTGGCCTGCAGTCCTAACAGACCCAGGTTCAAATCCAAGCTGGGGCAGGGAACAGTTTAAGGATTTGAATTTCATTAAATCAGGCTTTACTGATCTACCAGAAGACCCGCCGACATGTCGTAAAAATACCCACGCTAATACCAACACCAGTCCTGTATGAGACAGCCCTAGCATGTATTCAATATGGATGGTGGGTATTAGCGCCGAAGTGGTGACATGTGGAGATGTAGGAAGACTACTGGACCCAAGGAGGACTACAGGAACTTGGGATTGGCACCGATCCCTTTCCACAGGATCGGACACTTAAAAAAAAAAAAAAAATCTTGACATTGTTAATAGTGCCACCAATAAGTCTGTTATTGTTGAAACATCTCGAATATTCTCTACCCGCTAGCGACAGATGATTCAGCTATCGAGTATGTGGCTCAATAAATGAGGACTGGTTTACGCTCAGTAACATTTTTGTAAACCGAGAAGAACGTTGTGTATACCCTGTGCTAGAGTACATTATGGACTTAAACTGTGATAATTTTGAAATGACACATGAAGCATACAAAAGAATTCCAAATGCAGGGCGGTCCGTGAATAGCGCTTCGCTAGAAATTCACTTTCTGTATCTTCACTGTTGGCGTACAGCTCAGTCTGCTGGTGTGGTAGTGGGTGTGACAGTGGGAGTAGGAGGGAAATAATGCTGCTGATGTGGGAGTGGGTATAGCAGTGGCAGGACAAAATGAATATATGATACAAGACAGACATTGATAATAATAAGGCTTCCCCGCAACGCATGAAAAATCCCCCAGAGGAATGGAAGAAAGTCGCTATATACGGACAGTCCTGAATATCGTTAAGGAAGATATGCTACGAGGCCTACCATCCTACCTAAAAATACATCCCCGTCTCCTGTGTTGGCCACGTGACGACTCCCACACCAACACCCACGCTGGAATGTCAACGCCTGATGTGGTTTGCATGTTTTACATCCCACAAAGAGCGGGACTGACCACTGGCGAGTTTGGGGCTACAAGGAAGTTGAAAATATCGACAGTGATAATTTCCGTTTTGTCAACGCCAATCGAGTTACAAATAAATATATATCGTGTGAAAATATCTTTGACATAAAATCATGAACTTGAAGAACAATGTTGTGTTTCGATTTAGTTGTTAATGATGAAAATAAAAAGCAGTTCCACAAACACTGAAGAGGTGGACGGTCTTCGATACTGTACCTTCCTTATTTATGACAAAATCGAAGGACAACATTCTTCAGTAATCCTTAATAATGTCAAAGCCACTTTTATGTGTCACTTTATCTATCTAAAACGCGAATCGTGCTTCTGTTACATAGTTTATCAGTGTCGATAGTTTTAACTTCCTTGTGGCCTAAAACTAGCATCTGGTCAGGTCGGTATTTGGATGTTTTCTGTGAATCAGTTTTTCAGTGTCAAACATAATGTAGATCATTCTTTCTATCTATTCGTTGCCAGCTAACCTTAATCACTTATAAGGAGTCTCAACGTATTCTATCCATTTACCTGTTGCCAGACGCCACAATCCTGCAAGGGGTGACCACGACCAAATTGCCTCCCCGTCGCCCTGTCCTCTGCCATTTGGTTGCCCTCCCTCCATCTCACACCCCCTTCTTGCATACATCTATCCATTTCGTCCCTCTTGCTCATCTTTGCTCTTCCCCTCAACCTCACTCACATATACTCTTCTAATCAACATCTCTCCCTATCATATACAGTATCTCTCCATTCCATCCCTCCATCTCATCCTTGATCTTCTCCTCCCCCTCTTTCCCTCCACCTCACTCTTATACACGCTTCCTGTCAGCCTCTCACCTTCCATCCTCTCAAGAGACTGACTTGAGGAGGTTGAGTGAGGAGGATGGGGAAAGGAGGAGAGGAAGACCAAGGATGTAGGTGAGAGTGACAAACAGAATACCAAGAACCAGGTCATATGAGTGGAGGTATTCTTCCAGTTTTTATCCCGGCGTATATATCTGATTCTCACCTCAGTGTGGGGAAGCTCTTAAGGGGGCATTCTAGAGCAGGTGAAGCCTCTACTATGCTCTATTTACTTTAACCTGGCCCAGATTTCCGCCCTTCTGTTGCTTATTCCACGTAGCTCTGTAGCATAGAAATGCAATACTACAACACTACGTCTCTTGTACAGCACATATTCTAGCACTATATTCTAGTGATAACCTATATTACAACTCAGCATTGACATTGAGAGGTGGCAATTTTAAGCCAAGTTAAAGTAAAAACTGTAGTGTCTTTCATGCGCTGGACAAGACTTACCATCCTTATCAACCCAACCCTAATTTTCATTAATACATTAGGTGAGAAGGATATGGAAAAAAGAACATGTATAGAAAGAAGTAGAACAAATACAGAGAGCTTTGTAGGGTGGACAACAAATCCACCCATCCCCAATTTAAGTCCATGTATTTATCTGCTCTCTATCTGGCCAAACGATTAACACACATGTGCTTATTTCAGTACACCTGCGAACGTGATAATTCCATCCTTCCCCAAGCAATATGAGACACGCAACCCTTGTCTTGTAGGTGGCCAAGCGTACATACTGTAAGTCTTGTCTTCTTCCTACTTCTTCCTCGTCTTCTTCTTCATAACCTTCTTTTCCTCTTTCTCCTTCTCCTTCCCCTTCTACTTCATCAGGAACGGGAAGAGGTAATGCGGAAGTTGAAAATGGCCTCAATAAGTAACTCTCTCCATTTCATCTCGATGATGTAACTTTAAGAGACTGAGTTGGAAAGGCGCAAATTGAGAGAGGGAGAGAGAGAGAGAGAGAGAGGAGAAAAGAATTATGTGAAATGAGCATGTAGAATATCGTGGAGAGACAGACAGAAATGGTGAAGTGAAGAAGCGTTTTGATGTGGGTGTGACTGAAATTGTTAAGAATATTACTGAAATTGTTTATCCATATGGGGAGGATGGAGAATGAGAGACTGACTACGAGAGTGTATGTGGGTAGGGGTGGAGGGGGAAGGGGGAGAGGGAAACCGAGGATGAGACAGAGAGATGAGATGGAAAGGTATATGAGAACTGGTGTGTGAGTGATGGATCAGGCAGCCTAATGGTAGAGGACAGGGTGACATGGAGGCGATTTGTCTGTGGCCACGCCTTACGGGATTAAGGCGCGTGATGATAAATAGACTGCTAGAACAGAACACCCTACTATTAAGGTGATTAATGGAGACTATTTATAAACCCATTATTACTAGAGGTTCACCTAAATTAAAGTAAAACATTAAGAAGATAGAAAGACTAAAAAGGAAAATAGGTCACCTAAGTGCTGAGGTTAAGTGCGCAAGTGATACAACCATATTCTGGTACCCGCATATCAGTTGGCATGTGTGTGTGTGTGTGTGTGTGCGTGTGCGTGTGCGTGTGTGTGTGTGTGTGTGTGTGTGTGTGTGTGTGTGTGTGTTTTAGGATGGCTGAATTTTCACTTTTCTCCCAGACCATCGTCCTCTTTTGGATGGATAAGGAGGGAACTGAGAGACGTTCAAATACCTCCTTTATACGGTGCAACTGCACAACTCGACAACACTTTCAACTCCAATTGCGCATATAATTAACCTTGCATTTCGCACAGGGATTATTCCAGTTAAACTGAAAATGGCCACAGTGATTCCCTTGCATAAGTCTGGTAGTAAGGAAGATATCAACAACTATCGTCCAATTTCAGTACTTCCGGCATTCAGTAAAATAATTGAAAAAGCCATCTGCATTCGTCTTACTAACTATCTTGAAAATAATAATTTACTTAGTGATAGTCAATTTGGATTTCGGAGGAATCGATCTACAGAGTCGGCTGTGCTACAGTTTGTTAAAAATGTGTACGAATATTTGGAAGAAAAGTTGTATGTTGCAGGGGTGTTTATTGATTTATCCAAAGCTTTTGATTCCTTGAACCATCACATATTAATTGACAAATTAAAGCATGTTGGGATTAGAGGTGTACCCCCTGCAGCTATTTAAGAACTATATTAGTAATAGACCGCAAGCAGTCTATTGTAATTCTAAGTATTCTCTTTGTAAATCTACTGTACATCAAAAGGAGTACCTCAGGGATCAATTTTGGGCCATATTTTGTTCCTTATCTATATTAATGATATAACCTGTGCTAGCTCCAATTTCTGATTTGTTATATATGCTGATGACACTAATCTTCTATTAGCAGATAAGAATATTACCTCCTTACACACTAATCTGAGCGGAGAGTTAAACTCAATTGTTAAGTGGGTTAAATGTAATAAACTACAGTTAAATGTGACCAAAACTAATTATATTTTCTTCCAAAATCGTTCTATGAAAAACAGTATGCCTCCTTTGATATTAGAGGGTGAAATAATAGAACGGGTTGACAACACAAAGTTTCTTGGCATCTATGTCGATGAAAATTTAAATTGGAGTTGTCACATTAATGCAGTATGCACGAAACTATAAAAAATGTGCGGTGTACTATATAGGATCCGCTATCAGCTTACCACTGAAGCTATGATTAGCATATATTATACGTTATGTTACCCGCACCTTATCTACTGTGTGTCTGTGTGGGGCTGTACCTGGCCGTCATTCTTAAACAGAATAGTAGTGGCACAGAAGAAAATTCTGAGATGCATATATCTTAAAGGTAAATTTGACTCCACTGACAACATATTTATGGCTGCAAAACTGCTCGTTTCAATTTGTTCATAAATATTTTCTTTTGTTATTTGTTTTTAATGATATCAAAGACTGCTCAAAGTTTTTACATTAGTAAACACTATTCACAATACCAGAGGGAATAATAATAATCTCATATGTCCACAATTTCGGACAATTCTTAAAAAAAAATAAAATAAAAGCATACTTTGTACCGGTCCTCAGTTATGAAACTCTCTGCCTGCAGATATAAAGGGTCTTATTAATTCATGTAATAGATCTTCATTTAAAAGGAACATTAAAGGTTATTTATTTACTCAAGAATGTTCGTAATTTCTGGGTAGTGCTAGAGTAATTACGTGTGTATATATGTATGTACAGTATGTGTGTGCCTATGTATATCTATATATGTGTATATGTGTGAAAGCATATGTTATGTGTAATATGTAATATGTGCGTATGTATATATAATATAGGATATTAGATCTGTGTGTTTGCCTGTACTAAATCTAAGAAACAAGGAGCTCCGGCTCGGCAGACAGTGCGGCTTCTTACTTGTATTGTATTGATGTATGGAATTTGTTCCCTTATTGGCAATAAAATTTTTTTTACTTTACTTTACTTTAAGAAATACACTGAAGAGTTTTGGCCATGCGGAGATTGTGTAGAGCGAGAGACTAACGAGGAGAATGTATATGAGTGATCTGTAACGGGGGGGAAAGGAGGCGGAGACAGAGGATGAGATGGAAAGGTGGAGTGGAGAGGTAGAGAGGTAGGTGTGAGCGGGGGGGAGGGAAGCGTAATGACAGGGGACAGGGCGACATGGAGGCGATTAGTTTCAAATCACCCTTTTAGGGATTGAGGCGTCTGGCTATAAACAGATAGATAGATAAATATATCTGGTCTGTTAATTAGTTCCCAATTTTGCCCTATCTTTTTGTTCCTGAATAGTGTTATTCATTTTGTTGGTGTCAATGATGTACTGTGTTATTTTGCCCCTGTGCCTGCCCTCTTCCATTCCTCGCTTTATAGATTACGTCCCTCTGCTCCCAGCTTCATTACTCCCTTTCTTAAACAATAATCTTACCGATGATATCCTTTCCTGTTATCGGTTGTACATTTTCGTCAATAATTAAACATATTACGTTTATTACCCTTTGCAATTTTCTGTGGTTACTCCGTCCATATACAGTATTATTGATAAATTCATATACATTTCTCTGTTGTGTTCCAGTATATTTTAATTTGTTCTTATATAATTGGCTTTCACTACGTTTTATAAAAATCGTCTGCCGGTACCTAGAATATACCAACAAAGATATCATAGCGCTGTAGCCACGTAAACTCAAAGAGCAGTAAGAAATTTAACTTTCAGTTTCCTTTATTGACATTCTAACAATGCACTTCTCCTTGATATCCATAGACTCCTCCATCCCAATCCTCGGTACCAGTACTCCCAGCAGGCTAGGGTACGAACACTCGCTGCAGATTTTCTCTGGCAAAGTTACTGTATATTGTTGTTCTTCCTGATACTGCTCGAACATGTTCTAATTTCTATTCTTTCGCTCCTCTGGCCTGCTACTTTCTTCACAGTAGTTCTGTCCGTTCCCCACAGCGCTCCTCATCACTGTCTTCACCTTACCTCATTATCTGATTTTTTAAAAATTATTATTTTTTTTTGTTACAAAGTTCATCTGTGTCGCCTCCTCATAATAGTTTTCACAAATCGCTTTCCCTACATGTTTTTGTCCAGATTGTTCGTTTTCAGTCATAAGAAAATATTTGCCAATTCTCAACAATTGGTAAATATAAATTGCTCTTCTCTCATAACAAAATATATACCCAGTAAATTTTGCAACGCATAATGAGCTAACAGTATGATAAGGCTGGGAAAGTTGATGATAAGCTTATCTGTTGTCGTGTCATCGACATGGTGATAAGTTATTTCTTCCCCAGTATCTTGTAAATCTTCCGAACTAGGTAAAATCAAACACAGTTCTACAGATTCTGAACACTTCTCTGACATATGCCCAAAAAAAAAGAAAACAAAAGTAGACAGTCGTGCCATTAGTTAAACTTACTCTTTCAAACACTGCCACTGTACTAAGATGGGCTAGTAGTATATTAGGGAAAGAAAAGAAGTAAATGTTGCCAAATGTCAGACCCATTCCCTTAGACTGTCAGTGCCCTCATAAGACCCTTCTAAAGCACTCTGGCAGGGTTTATCACCACCAAGTTAAAAAAGAGAGTTCTGTCAATAATTCCATCATCACGGTGACACCTTCATAACCCTTATTGCTGCCTCTTGGTCCTGTTCATTTAAAGAAGGTGGGTCGTTATAACAGAATTACCAGGATTTGTTTTTACCCCTTTCACAGCTGGACGTATCTCCTAAGGTGTGTGTGTGTGTGTGTGTGTGTGTGTGTGTGTGTGCGTGTGTGTGTGTGCGTGTGTGTGTGCGTGTGTGTTCAAAAGCAAATAAAATATACATACTTTCAGAAGTTAAGATTTTGTTAGAAAGTATTTTTTTCTTATTTTTTTGCGTGTCCTACTCTGTGCAAAGGCTTCAGGATCTATTCCCAAGTTCAAGTAGTCCTCCTTGGGGCCCAGTAGTCCTCCTACATCTCCACATGTCACCACTTCGGCGCTAACACCCACCATCCATATTGAATACATGTTAAAGCTGTCTCATACAGGACTGGTGGACTGGTATTAGCGGGGAAGGGGGGATCAGAAAGATCTGCTTTTTTAAAGAATTTGAAATCCTTAAACTGTTCTCTGCCCCAGCCGGGATTCGAACCTGGGTCAGTTAGAACTGCAGGCCTCTTCTCTACCGATTCTGCCACCGCCTCCCTCCAAAAAAGAAAAACACTTATGAAGATGGACTACCGAAAAGAGGAAGAGTAAGAAAGAAGAAAAGTAGAAAGAGTTAGGATGAGTGAGTGTGGAATTTGTAGTGGAGGAAGACATTAGGACAAGAATGCGAGAAGAAAGCGAGAGACATGAAAGAGAACTTAACCTTAATTACGAGAGCTGCGTGAAGAGGGTACGCCAGAGGTGTGGAATGTGTTATACCGAGAGAGAGAGAGAGAGAGAGAGAGAGAGAGAGAGAGAGACCGGAATCGGCGATGACGAACCCGAATTTATGTTGAGTACAGATACCAGTTTTTGTCTCCTAGTGAACATGTGGATATTATGGTCCTATCTGACCTCTACCGAGCTTGTCAACCCTGTATCGTGCCTAACTAACCTGCTCAACGTTGCTTGTGCATCATGCAATGGTAATGACAAAGTCCAGTTCACTGTGGATTGTGGACTTCACATTTCAATAAAACCGACCACTTTTTTCCCACTTCTACGGTATTGCATATTCTGATAGTGGGAAAGATGAAGCTTATCGATTTCCATTAGTTTTTTTTTTTTTTTATCTTCACTCCACCCACATATCGTTCAAGAAACATCACAGTTTGTGGTTGCTGTATCTGTGTAACTGAACGACCTTTGTGGTAACTTTAGTTCAGTGGCCGGGGAACTTTTTCGTTATTATCCCGTTTTTTTTTTTCTGCAAAACGAAATTACCCTCATATGAAAAAAAAATAATAGCTACGTCTGTTTACAAATTTGTCAATATCACGGTGGCTAAAAAACAAATATCATGATACATGATACATGGTTTTACATCTTACCCACTAAAACTTACATAATTTAAGTGAAAAAACAGTAATATACCGCACGCATTACCTCTCTTACCGCTCGCATTATCCCACGAATTTTTAGAGTTACCCCATTTGGGGTAATTTACCCCTGTTCCCCGACCCATGCTTTAATGCATAATTCTGTAGGTCTATGGTAAGTGGTAAAAAGCAATTTTTTCAGGGTATTAGGTCTCCCCCTTATTTCACATCAACCTACTTCGTACCAACAACATTCATTCTGCCTGTTTCATAGTATCAGAGTAACAGAACAATAAAAACTATATCTCTCTAGCTTTTTATCTTTCTTTCTGTTCTACAATTTCATTTTTTTTTCTTAACCAGGCAACACAATTGCCCTTTCCTTCCGCCTTGCCATCCAAATTTCTGCCCTTAAGCACTACAACCTTTCCTCTGTCATTTCATTTTTCAGATCATGTTTCTTCTTGTCA